>VDFB02094480.1:0-34024 GCA_007258455.2 Sequoia sempervirens
TATTGATTCTCTCCAAATATTTCAGGACCAATTCCTCGAGCAATATGGGAATCAAAGTGCACCTGATGCTGCTCTTCACGAATTGATGCGAATTCAGAAAAATCAGAATGACTCAATTTATGATTTCAACTGAAGATTCAATAAACTGTAGAATAAAATACCTCCTGGATCAAAATTGCTAGACTCGGTGGCATTGAGTGTTTATTTGAATGCGTTCGATCCTAAGACAGGGTATGAACTGAGAAATAGGTTCCCAAGAGACTTGGTTGAAGCCCATAAGACAACACTAACAATGGAAAACAATAGGAGGGCTGTTGGGATAATTGATAAAAGAGACAATCATAGGGCTCCTCAACAAACCAATAATTATCAATACAAACAGGAGAACACATACATAAATGAAAGATCGAGGTTACATGACATGCCTTATAACACAAATTGGAAAGATGGAAAACCTATAACAGATAGGCCTAGAAACAAAGAGACTCTTGATCCATTAAGGAAGAAGGGAACATATATGGTGAATAGAAATTATTTTTGTGAAATTTGTGATAAGCCACATTCCCCATATTATTGTGTTGTAGCCCAAAGAATGCAAGAAGGAGTATTACTGGGAAGCGGTGGAGAAGATCACATAGTGTATTTGACTTCAAATACTTTTCACCATGTTGAGGAGAGGTACTCATCTTTAGAGGAAGAAGGATATGAGTACGATGTTTCGAATCAGAAGTACAATGTCCACATGGCTAAATAGCAGATCCTTTATGACTTTGAGGATGATTATGAAAAACCACATTTTGATGAGATGCCTACTCAGGGCAGCATGAGGAAACTCACTGAAGAGGAGATAGAGAGATTAACTATTGCTGCAGTTGAAGAAGCAAAGAGTAAGTACTGGTTGAGAAATAGGACAGTAAATGAGATCTTGCCAGGATCAAAAAGGTGACTGGACTTCGAAGAAAACAAAACAAACAAAGAGAAATGATAAAAAGTGAGCGAAGCCCAGGTCCAAAAGAGTAAAAGAGGAATTACCTGAAAAGAAATGCAAAAAAGAATGATCATTAAGTAAAAAGAGAAAAGAGAGAACAAAGAGGGAAGTATGGAACAAAAATGATTAAGGAAGAAGGTTCTTCTTTTGACTTCACTTAGGCTTTATCTCAGGTAAAGATGTCTATTCCACTACTTGAGATGATGAAAATTAAGGAATACAGAGACAGTGCTGTTCAATTAATAACAAATGGAAATGAAAGACATGTGAATTATGAAAGTAAGATAGCCACTAAAATTATTAATAAGCAAGAGAAGGTGAATATCCCGGAAGTCTGCTTGAGTGATGTATTAACAACTCCCCCACAAGTTGATCCTTTTTTCACTACATTACTCATAAATAACAAACTGCTGAGGAATTGCATGATAAACTCGAGATATGGCACTGCTGAATATTATGCAGTGGGAGTGATGAAACAACTAGGCATGTGGGTGGGTACATATGAAGGAAATCTTATGCAATGGATGTCGACTTTTGTTCTGTGGTGGGTATAATGAAAGATGTTGAAGTCAAGTTAGTTGTTTATCCTTAGGTGGCATATAATATTGATATAACAGTAATTGACACCCCTCCTCAATTTGGGATGCTTTTATCAAGATAGTGGACAACATCGGTTGGTGGAAATGTCCAGTTTGATTTATCTTATACAACAATTCTAGTGAATGGTTAGGAAGTGAAGTTGTACAGAGAGCCAAGGATGAGCTAGGTTGTTGATTGTGTTCCACAAGATCAAATCAATTGTTTTTGTGATGTCGATCTTGGGAGTTTTAAGATAGAACTAGCCCAGCCAGAATTAGTCAATGCTGACCTAATTGAAAAGCATGTGGCACAAAATTGCAATGGTGTATGGAAAATGTACTTTGATGGAGCATGCAGCCAAGAAGGTAATGCAACAGGGATAGTATTTGTTTTACCTGAAGGTGTTACATTTAAGTATTCATTTATGTTAACATTTGAATGCACAAACAATGTGGCGGAATATGAAGCTTTACTAACAGGTTTGAATATAGTTGTGAAACATAAAATCAAGTTGCTGGCTATTCTAAGGGATTAAGGTTAGTGGTTTCACGAGGTTAAGTCAAAATATGCAACAAAACATAAAATATTGAAACAATACAGGAATGTTGTGTGGGACACAATTGAGTTGTTTGATGCATTCTCAATTGAGTGGATTGAGATGTCAAAGAACATAATGGTAGATTTTTTAGCAAATGTGGCACTAAAAAGAGATGACATTACATTAGCTAGAATATCACAAATTGAGTTCAAGACAAGACCTACAGTCCCTGATAACATATATAGTTGGCAGGTCTTTAATGATGATACTGACCTTTTGAAATTCCTCCACTGTATTGATCAGTATGAAGCCCAAGAAATTGACTTCAATGCCTTTGTTGAAGAAGTGGATGGGAAGCAAACATTATTTGGGAAGGAGATCTTGCAACTTAAAAATAAGCTTCCTAATGGCTTAGTAGCATTGGAAAGTGTATGGCGGAAATGATGCGATCCCTCATAAAAGCGAAGCACGGTAAATAGGATATTGAAGAGATTAGCAGGGTGAGATGACACCAAGAAAGGTGTACATAGGGAAAAAGATAAATCCTACAATTAGAAGAATGTTGATTGAGCTATTGAGAAAATACAAGCATGTTTTTTCTTAGTCTTATGAAGATCTGAAAGCATATAGGGAAGATCTGTTTCAACATGAAATACCATTGAAGCCAAATGTTAAGCCATTTAGAAAAAAGAAAAGACCCATAAATCTAACATTGGAGCCTAAAATGCAAGAATAATTGGCAAAGCTCAGAGATGGGGGAATCATCAAACCAATCAGGCACTCCACGTGGGTCTCAAACTTGGTCCTTGTGAGAAGAAAATGGAAATATCGGGCTATGTGTAGATTTCAGAAATCGGCTTATAGCATCCCTCAAAGATAATTATCCTCTACCAATATGGAGGCTATAATGTGCATAAGGTGGCGAGTGCAATTGTCTATGATGGATGGATTTTTTAGGGTATAACCGGGTCAAGGTCAAAGAATCTAAGCAATATAAGATGACATTTATAACTCCTTGGGGGACATATGTATACATGAGAATGCCATTTGGTCTTACTAATGCAGGAGAAACATTACAAAGAGCTATGGATGTAGCATTTGCTGATTTGATCAATGCTATCATGGTGGTGTATCAGGATGACCTAACTGCTTACTCAAAGAAGGCTGAGGATCATGTTCAACATCTAGAAAAGGTATTTATAAAAGCCCTAGAATATGGTATCAGTTTGAACCCTAAGAAGTGTCATTTTGCAGTCACAAAGGGTAAACTCTAGAAACATATTGTTTCAAAAGAAGGGATTAAGATAGATCCTGAGAGGGTTGAGGCCATTGATAAAATTCATGTTCCTAAAACTGTCAAGGCTATACAGTCATTCTTTGGACATATTAATTTTGTTAGGAGATTTGTTTCTAACTTTGCTGAGATCATTAAAACCATATCAAAAATGTTGAAGAAGGGACAAAAGGTAGAGTGGACTGCAGAAGCCTTGACTTTATATATCCATCGAGGGAGACTATCAAAGGGGCTCATGTCCTTAAATCTCTGGATTTTGCAAAACCATTTCAGATATTTTCATTCGCTTTAATGCACACTATTGTTGTTGTTATGTTACAGAAGAATGAGGAGAGATATGAACAGCCTGTGTCTTTTTTTAGTAAGTCATTACAGGGGTCAGAATTGAAGTATGATATAATGGAAAAACAAGCTTTTGCATTGGTAAAAGCTATGAAGGCTTTCAGGCCATATCTTGTTGGAGCTAAAGTGAATGCCTATATCCCTCATGTAGCTGTCAAGGATATTATGACACAGTCTAAGGTAACAGGAAAAAGATGCAGATGGATTAATAAAATCCAAGAATTCGATATGGAGATACAAGTCACTAAACTAGTAACAGGTTAGGGTTTTGCTAGGTTGATGGCAGAAGCGAACATTGAAGCAAATCAAGTTTTCAATATAGAAGATGAGGAGAATGCAATTGCAAGCATTGAGCATACTCCATGGTATGTAGATATCATGCATTACCTTAAATACATGAAGTGTCTAGAGGGATTGAGTGACAACCAGAAAAGAACTCTGAAGTTGCAGGCATCTAAGTATGTCTTCATGGATGGAGATCTGTTTTGGAAGAATATGGATGGTATACTATTGTTATGTCTAGATGAATCACAAGCCAGGCATGTCTTGAGTGAAATGTATGAAGGGGTTTGTGGAGGACATTACTTAGCAAGGACAACTGCACATAAAATTCTCAGGGCAGGTTATTACTAGCCAAGAGTTTTTAATGACTCTTTTACATTTGTAAGAAAATGTGAGGCCTGGCAGAAATTCTCTTGAAAATTGAAGTATCAGGGAGCTTTTCCACTTCAACCCTTGCAGGCTGATGCCCCTTTTCATCAATGGGGAATTGATTTCATTGGGGAGATACAAGAAAAATCAAGTGGAGGACACAAATGGATGCTTGTAGCAACTGATTATTTTACCAAGTGGGTAGAAGCAGTCCCAACCAAACAGGCTACAAGTAAAGTGGTGACAAATTTTCTAATGGAGAATATTATTACCAGATTTGGTGCACCACTAAGACTGATTACTGACAATGGGATGTGTTTCAAATCAGATGAATTCAGAAACTTCTGTAGCACATATGGCATTACCATTTCTTATGCAGCTCCTTACCATCCGCAAGCCAATGGTCAAGCAGAGTCTAGTAATAAAAGTCTTCTAAAGATTATAAGGAGGATGCTAGGTCAGAACAAGAAGGCTTGGGATTCAAAATTGAGATTAGCAGTTTGGGCTGACAGAATCACTGTAAAGAAGGCATTTGGAAAATCCCCATTTAAATTGGTGTACGGAACACAAGCCAGGATGCCTTTACAAAACTTGTTACCAGTCTACAAGTTTATTCTTCAGGAGGATATAGACATTCTAGAGCCTATGGAGGAGAGAATGGAACAACTGGCTAAACTTGATGAGATAAGAGGAGGAGCTCAAAATCAGAACATAAAGTTGCAAATACAGATGAAATATCTATTTGATAAAAAGGAAAAAGATAGAAAATTTGAGGAAAATGATTTGGTACTGATGTGGAACGCAAGATGTCAGGAGAAGGGAAATCATGGGAAATTTTAAGCCTTGTGGCTGGGACCTTTTGTGGTTGTTGGAAAGAGAGGTGAAGATTCTTATTATCTACAAAACATGGTTGGTGAAGATCAGGAGTTGCCCGTACATGGGCAATTCCTGAAACATTTTTTCTCTTGAGTAACACAAAGGATCAAGGGTTTCCAGTGCATGGACAATCCTTAACAATCCTCTTAAAATTATTTTCCATGCATAGTAGTTTAGGGTTTTGTTCATCTCCATTTCGCATTCTTTTCCATTTCTTTTTACATTCCCATTTTGCTCACTGTTTCATCATCTTGTGTCTGGTCTGCTCACCTAGAAATCTAGATCCTTGTAATGATTTTACAACCATTCATCCCCAGACGGAGCCACTGTTAGAACTGTAAAATTCTAAATAATTTCACAAGTTGTTTCATACCCCTGAGTTTCCAATCGAGTCCTCACCATATGCTCAGGGCCTCTCTTCATAATATTTTGCTCACATTCTACCCAATTTTATGCCATGAAATCATCTAGGTATGAGTATTTCACATAATAGTCCATATCGGCATGAGATTATCATGGTTTCCCCATCCCATAATGCTTTTTTGTTAATATATGTCTGATGTTGCCTATCGGCAAGACCTCAGGGATGTCATAGCAATCAAAAATTTACCTAAGGGAACCTCTCAATGAGGACATATTTCATTGTCACCAGCTGACTCAAAAGGATTATTTACCGGCTAGACAAAGACTTGGGGGTAGGTCTTACCAGTGCATTATGTCTGGAGTGACTAGCACATAGAATGATGTATTAGCAAGAGTTATGTCTTAGGTATGTAGTCTCACCGAGATAAGGTGCGTGTCTCATAGGCCATGTGCACATGGACATGCCATTAGGCTCTAAAATGGTATTTGGAATGAGGTCTTGGCGAGATCTTATTGTCTCATAGGCCCGATTGTGAAGGAAGCTCATCGTTGACATATTTTTTCTTTAAGGTGAAGTCTCGGTGAACTCTTTATGTCTCTCACCAACTAGCCGGAACAAGCAAGCATTTTGACAGAGTTGTGTCTTCGGTGTGTGGTCCTACCAAATGCTTACGTGTCTTGCCAGCAGCTAATAAGGATATACATCTCAGTGAGAAACTTTTGCATCAGAGAGATGCCTTGGTGAGTGGCTATGGTCTCGCCGACAATGCAAATGAGCTCTATCAAAGACTATCGGTGTGAGGTTATATAGTCTTGCCGATCTGAATGTCATGTCGACTTACTGCTTCATCGATGAGTGAATGATATTGTCACGACGACAAAAAGTGAACTTAAAGAAATTTCTCGGTGAGACACAAGGTATTCTATGGGACGTCCCCCCAACAACAGAATGTCACAGTGAAACACAAATATCAAAGGATACCTATCGATAAGACTTTGGACTTTAGCATAACTACAGGATGTCACGGCGAATATTTGGCGAGTATTAACAAAATCCTGAATACTGTTGGCCGACATTTGGATACACGAAGTGATGTGTCTGTTCAGATGCAGATGTATAAATATCTATTTTCAATTGTAAAAAGAGGACACTAGATTTTAGATAGGAGATATACAGTAGATAGGTTAGAAATGGATTCAATAGAATAATATTTTCAGAACATAGACTATGATGTATGATTTCAAAATGGAGATATCAATGAAAATCAGTTGATGTGGCTGCTTATTTCTAGTGTCAATTGTCCGTTGTGCTTATTGAAAGTATTACTAAGTTGTCTCCAAGATTGATGCTTTCTAGTTTTTTAAATTGGTATAACAAGTTTATATTCAATTTACCAATGCACATTTGTTGTATCTATGTGGTTAATTGATTGGTTCTTTCAAGAAAAGATTAAATCCTTTTGGTTGATCACAGTAATTAGGGAAATTCATTTGGATTATTAAGAAGAGCTTAGCAATCACAGTCTTGCATGTTTATACAAGTTATAAAAAAAACATATGCCAATAATTTGAGTGTTTTCTAGAAAGAGGTTTCCCATTTCTATTTCATTTGACTTCGCATACCCAATAAGGCACTAGTCTCTGCATTTCACCATTTAGATTCATTCATTTTCTTCACATCTATTAACTGAACATATTAGGATTTAGTCTTGAATATTGCTATACAATTTATACCAAATTTAGTTTTATTTGTCCACCTCCATCTGCCATTGTGGGAAAAATATTTCAAGAGAGATAAGCACATTAAGTCTACTTCATTCATATAGGTACACCCACCTAGGTCTAGCAGCACCTAAAGAGTAGAAGGTCTAAATCTTTTGACCTTGTCTGTTACCCTAAAACATATTAGGAGTTTGGCAGCCTCTTGAGGCATTCCCTACATTTTTGAGAGCTAACACAAGCCATCTTTATATTTGAAAACAAAAAATGTATTTCTCATAATGACTACATGCTTGAAATATTTACTTGAGGTTAAAAACATAGGATAGTTATTATGTAGAACATTGGGCATGTTACAATGTAGGTTTGCAAGAGATAAAACACAGAACATGAAACATATAGAGGGAAAGACCCAAAATACTATATGCAACACCAATAAGAGGAACACACCTTGTAGATTCCAACACACAGTTAACCTGGTCCCAAATTTTCTTCACACCTTTTGATCTTCTTTAGACATCATCTTCATGCTTCACAGATTCAAATTAAGTCAACCATAAACAAGAAAACACATACCATGAAGCATGTTGACCTTCACACCCAATGGCGGTACACAATAATGATAAAAAATTATTTGTGATTCACCCATAAGATTCGACATGACCCATACAAAACCTTCAAACACTCCATAAACTCCACTTAACCTTGAACTTGTGGCATAGGCCTTTAACATACCTTATATGACCAACAAGAGAAAAATCCAATAGAATATCTAGACCATAGCCTATACCAGAGAAGATAGAAAACACTATAGGGAGAAAAAACAAGCATCACAAGATACTCATGAACATTCACATACAACCAGTCACTGGACAATACAGTCCTACACTCTATCACATCAAAATTTCTTCACATAAGGATTATTGACATTAGAATTTGGATATAATACCTTCATACCTTAATGAACTTTCCTTTTGATCCATACAACCATATCTACAAATTCAAAGATATGCAAAGCCAACCATTACACCTCTAAAAACATCCTTATGAAATCAACATAGTCTTCAATCTGTCACTTTCAAAAACACCTTTCTAATAACTTAAATGAGTTGAACTTAGGAGTACAAATTCCTTGAAACAACATGAAGATATCCTCCAAACCATAGGAGCAAAACATCATTAGCAAAGAAATGTGGAGCATTTCTTAGAGACTTTGGAAACTAAACAACTAGACTACTACACACTTTTGACATCAATGACAACCAAACATCAACAATCTCCCCCTTTTTCATTGATAAAAAACCATTCTCACACCTCTTTGGTGCACAATCTCTCCCCCTTTGACATCAAGGAAAAAGGGAAAACAAACAATATCTCCCTGAAAGCAACAATTACCACTACCTTCTCCCCCTAAGAGGTATCCACCATCAGTCCAGGAATAAAGATATGACTTGAATTACTCCCCTTGGACAAATGCACCAACTATGCATCTAGCAAGAAGAAGGAGAGGAAATTACCACTAAAGTTTTCTTGAGATATTCAAATGTATCCTTTGCAAGTTACTTTGTGAAAATATCTACAATTTGATCCTTTTTAGGTACATAATCCAACTTCACTTCTTTATTTGCAACCTTCTCTCTGAGAAAGTGATACTTGATTGATATGTGATTGGTTTTAGTACGTATCACTAGATTCTTTGAAATATTGGTAGCACTTGTATTATTAGACAGAATAGGAATGGGTTCATCATACTTTATCTTGATATCCTTCAATGTTTGCTTCATCCACAATACTTTAGTACAACAAGATTTTGCAACAATATACTCTGCTTTTGTGATTGATAAAGATACTAAATCCTTCTTCTTACTATGCCATGAAACCAAAATTCTTCCTAAAAATAAAGCACCACCACTGGTACTCCTATCATCAACACTACCAACCCAATAAACACTAGTGAATGCATTTGAAATGAAGAAAAATGGTGGAAAGGTGCTTTCTTTCACTTCTAGGGTTTTGGACCTAAAAGGAGAGAGACACTCCAATTTTTCAACCTTTCACTCAAGAACAAACCATTGAGATTTCAATGCAAAGGATATTGAAATATGACAAAGGGAAGGTTCTAGGGAAATGATAATAGCTAATGAGGGTTCACCACCAAGTGTAAACTTGGAAAAGATAAAATGTTGGAAAACACAGTGTGATATGCAAAATGACTTAGAAATGAAAGTAAAATGCAACATAAAACCATGAAACTAGAAATGTGCACCTGGGAAGCTGAAGGAGGTAGAATGGAGGTTTGGAATCCTAAAAAATCTATTGCTAATACTAACTTGGACTCATACACCAGTCTGGGCGAATCAGTCCAGTTTTGGGTAAACTATGTCGAAATAGGTTTCAGACAAATGGGTACTCAGATCTGTAAAAATCCCTGACATACAAGTACAATGGGACTCATTCTCCAATATTTGTGAATTAGTCCACTTCGTATTCTTGGAGCTCATGAACAAACACGACGGCTCCACAGGCATGCAAGTTGTACTATGTAAGGTGGCCATATAACAACAAATGAAAAATGCAACATGCAAAGAATGTTGAAAGGAGTCTTGCTTAGTTCATGAAAGGTATTCAACTTAGGGAAAATTGTGCCTAATTTCTCCAAGAGAGGACCAATCAAAGAATACAAAATTCACAACTTAGGGGATGCAATGTGTCGCATCAAGCCACTAAGAGGAATGTAATATGTTGAGATAGATTACACTTATGAAGGAAATTACACCCAATGTCATCCACAAAGCAACAAACACATTGTATGAAGTAAGAAGGCTACACTAAGAACCAAGAAAAGGAAAAAATGAAAAAAAATAATGCCAATGTTTCCCCCACTTTAAAGAAATTGCTAAACACCATATTGTGAGAAATTACTTTAAAGAGCAAAATGAAAAATGCAAATAAGAAAGAAAAACATGAGAACAAACTTGAAAGCCCTATGCCAAGTCATATATTTTATTAACTCCACGGGCCATGAGAGAAAAAAAGGAAAGGAAGAGGGTTTCCTGTAAAATGAAAAACACCAAACACATAAGGGATCTATGGATTTGGGGTCAAAAGATGTTCTTACAATACCAGAGAGTTTGAATTGTCATCATCCCCAAATACACACATAGAACTCCGAAGAATGATATAAAGAAAGTGAAAACAAAGAAAAACATTTTAGGTCAACATGGAAGAGACATAGGGTGTCTCGATGCCTTGTGTCATCCCCAAAAGGAAAACACAAGAAAAATGTGAAAGGAAAAGCTTTTGGGTCAACATGAAGGAGACCTGAATGTATCAATGCCTTGCATCATCCCCAAAAGGAAAATGAAAGAAAAAGAAAAAGATGAAAAAGGTTGAACCATTGATTTTTGGGTTCCTAAAACCTCTCTTGCACTTCTAGGGTTTTTCACCTAAAAGGAGAGAGATAGGAACCAAAAATGCTAATAGTTCATTCAAATTATGCAATGTGTGATGTTTTCTAACCTAAATGAAGTTAACTAAATGCAATTGACTAATTTAAATGAATGAAAACAAATGCAAAAGTGAAGTTAAAGCTATGTTTGAAAACACACTATGATATGCAAACATTGAAGTAAATGAAGAATTATGATATTGCTATCAGGATTCAACCGTGTAGTTTCGAGTCAAACTCATTGACCCAAGTTTCATGAGTAGTGGTTCAACAAGAACCCATCTCTCATGATATCGAATGGTCCACTTAGCACCCATTGCATCTAGGTGATGCTCACAGAGGTGAAGCACTGGTCCGTCCCGGGAGGTCACCCATCCCAGTATTGCTCCAGCTCAAGCGCGCTTAACCAGGGAGTTTTCTCCAAGGTTAAGCCCGCTTGAGTTGTTACCCCATTTGCAAAACCTTCAGCAAGTGTTGTGCCTTATGAACCATTCATAATAGAGCCCCTTTTAGCTCATCAATTGATAAGTAGGAGGTATTTTTCCACAGCGTGTCAAATTATGATATTGCTATCAGGATTCAACCGTGTAGTTTCGAGTCAAACTCATTGACCCATGTTTCATGAGTAGTGGTTCAACAAGAACCCATCTCATGATATTGAATGGTCCACTTAGCACTCATTGCATCTACGTGATGCTCCCAGAGGTGAAGCACTAGTCTGTCCCGGGAGGTCACCCATCCCAAGATTTCCGCCAAGCAGCTTTTAACCAGGAGTTTTCCAAGGTTAAGCCCACGAGTTGTTACCCCATTTTAAAACCTTCAAGCAAGTGTTGTGCCTTTATGAACCATTCATAGAGCCCCTTAGCTCTACCAACATAGAGGTATTTTTCCACAAAGACAAAATTATGATATTGCTATCGTGATTCAAAGATGTAAATGAAGAAATTATGTAGAACAAAGGAAATGTGATGAATCTAACTACACCGACAAAAATTTGATGAATCCGAATGTTTTGGATGTTGCTGAAATCACTAATTTTCCATAGTGGGATTCCATTCACCCGTGGTGGTGAATTAGTCCTCTTGGTGAAAAACTTCTTAAGCAAGTTTCTCGTGATGCTCTGATTCGTGACTAACAAAATTCATATATTTTTAGTCCTAGCAAGGGTGGACTCATTCACCAAAGATGAACTGGAAAGTGCACCCGACAAAATTTGATGAATCTAGAATGTTGTGGATACTGGCTGAAATCACTAATTTTCATAGTGGGACTCATTCCCCCAAGGTGGCGAATTAGTCCTCCTCTTGGTGAAAAGTTGTCAAAAACAAGTTTTTGTCTGTCGGGATCCAAAATCTGACATAATTTATATTTTTAGTCCTAACGTGGGACTCATTCTCCATAGGTGGCAAATAATTCCTCTCCCAAATTTATGAAAAATCAGGAGACAACTTTGCAACAATCGTGATCTAGAAATCACTCATTGTTGAGTTGTCGGGTCAATTATGTAGGAAACAGATAGAAAACCTTCTCCAAGCTTGAAATAGACTTAAGTTGACTTGTAAACCAATCTTCAACACCAAAAATCCTGTCAAATCTGCACACAAAAGGTTGCAAACAAACATGAATAGGGAAAAAATGGTTTAAGGTTAGTGAATAGGGGTTTGCGTTGGTCAAACCTCACTTTTGGTAATCAAACCTTTAATATAATAATGAAATGCAAAGGAATGATAAAATAATAACATGCAATTGCTATTAACTCACCAAACCCTAGATGATGCAAATATGAAGTAATTTCAATGGTTGCTTCAAAGTGCTTGAATAGTGCTTGAAAAGATGTTGTAAAATGCTTGAATGCTTGAAATGTGGGATGGAATGCTTGAATGAGTGAGGAGATCTCAAATGAGGTGAAAATAACTTATTTATACACACTTGTGCCTTAGTTACCATTCATACCTCATCACATGCCAACATCAAGTGTTTTTGAACCTCGAAGGAAATTTTAAATATTTTGAATTTAGCCAAGGGGACTCATTCACTCACCATAGTGAATGGGTCCCACCTAGGACCTAAAAAACAAGTGTCAAGAAATATGTTGTATTTAATTTTTTTTGTCAGGATAATACTCAAAAATCCACTTAATTAAGCATATGAGAGCATAAAGGGGCCAAATAAAGCATGAGAAAAGGATAAATAGTGAAGATGTGCCTAGAAAAGTGTGAAAATCTTGTTACAAGACTTTACAACACTTCAAAATAGGGCCTATTAATGAATAAAGTATGCATTTTATAATTGTAATTATTAGAGTCTAGAAGAATGTAGAAATGTCTTACAACACTTCACAACACTTCACAACACCTTCACAAGATGTCGTTCTTTGAGTTTTAGTACCTAAATAAGCATGTTCAAGGCACGCTACAACATAAAATCAAGCAAAATAGTTCCAACACCATGAAACAAGACCTAAAAGGCCATGAAAATGACAAGGCCATTTTTCTATGACACAAAGGAAAAGGAAAAGAAAGCCTTTGGTTCAACATGAAGGAGACATGAATGGTCAGATGCATCAAGGGCCATCCCCAAAAGGAAAACATAAGAAAAATATAAAGATGAAAAGCGAAAGAAATGCATGACATAGAGAGAATGAATGCACAAATAGAGGAATGTCACAAAGAGAGATAACATAAAATAGAACATCATGGGAGATCACATTACACACATGCAATCACACAAAAGAAAAAGAGAAAAATAAAAAGAAAATGTAAAAGACTAGTAAGGAAAATGTGAGTCAACCTATGAGCAAGTCATCTGCCTCCCAATCTCACCCTTATAAGCGAAAGGTGGATAAAACCCAAGGGACAACGAAAAATTCCCTACTAGGAAAAGGCTAACAATTTCTTGCCCCCCTAGTGCAAGACAAGAATGAGCAGAGGTAGGTGATGGGAAAGCTTATGTAATAGTGAGAAGAGAATATTCTACAACTATTACAGGACAATGGATGAAATAATATAAAGCTAGGAAATCACTCGATGGCAATCATTGCCATCAAAGTGAAAGTTTTTCAATACTAGTTGGAATGCACGACATTCATCAATATTGTGTTCAAGAACTCGATGGTATTCACAATGTGTAATTTTTGGATCTTTGGGACATAGCACTAACCTATTCATAGGTGGTAATGTTATTATTTCTTTTTTTTAAAGTATTTGTGATTTCCTTTCACTTTCAAGTGGTGGACGAGGAGATTTTAGTTTCTCTAACTTGTAAGGTCTTTAGTTTTTGCTAAATTCACCCTTTTCTTTAATTGAAGGAGGAGGACCTAAAGTGATCCTCTCATCCTTTTCATTGTTATTAATTAAGGGTTTCTCTCTAGGAAGGACACTCAGATCGGGAGGGGAATCAAAGATCACCGTACCATCATCACAAAGCCTTAGATATTCTCTAGGAGGCTTGCTATTATGAGAAGGATCTTCATAGCCCAACCCCTTTGTGTTTTCATCCATTAGTGTTTTATCTAGAAGTTGATGAATTTCATGATCACTTGTTGTATCCCATCCTTGTTTGCTCAAGATTGTGAAGCCTTTTCCATATGTTTCTTCAAGGTTGATGGGAGTGTTTGTTACTTTGTTATCATAAAAGGGTTGAGTGTTTTCTTGTTTAGAGGAGCTAGGTTCACCTATTGTAGGGAACTTAGGTTCAAATTTTGCTTCATTTTCAAGATGTAAGTAACCAAACATCTTGAGAAGTGGTATTGTAGGAGGATTTGGTTGGTACATAGATGGATAAAAGGATGCATTAGCTTCAAGGTTGTCAAGACAATCATTCAAGAACTTATTCATGTTTTCATCATCTTCTCCAATGATGTCAACATCACGAGGAGGACATGCATTAGAATTTACGTGAGCATGAGTGAGTTCAATGTCATTAGGGTCATTTTCAAAGGTAAAACTTGAAATATATACTAAGGACTTTAATGAAATCCAAAGCTTATTAAAACACATATCCATGATGCAAATTTTAGATTATAAACTATGCAACAATGTTGTAAAAACAAATTTTATTTTAAGCAATGCACAAGATGCATGAAATTAAGCTAGATGCAATTAATTGAATGAAATAGGGAATCCTACATCACAATTTTTAGCTCTAAAACAACATGATGCAAGCAATATTTGACATGATGGAAGACACTTGAAGAATGCTCTTGAATGTTTGATTATCTTCCCTTGAAATGCCTTGAATTCTCAAATACTCTTGTAACCTATATGCATGAATATTTGATTGTTTGATAATGAGAGAAAGAACCTTGTATTTATACTCACTTATGCAATAATTTCCCAAAATTACAACACTATAGGCTAACCTTAGATCTTGGAGAATAGAAACGCGCCTGAATTTTAAATAAAATTTGAATTTTAAGTTAAAGGGGACTCATTCGCCACCCTGGGCGAATGGGTCCCACCTAAGGGGATTCATTCACCCATAATGGAAAATAAGTCCCAACTTAGGAATTTGAGGTGGGGTTTCAATATTTTGATGTTTTAAATGCCTTTTATTGGGATTATTCTCAAAACTATTTATAAATAAGGCCCGTGGATGCAAAATGGGGCCAATTAAAACATAAGAAATCCCAATTATTAATTACAAGCCTAGATGAATTTTAAAGTGTATTACAACACTTTACAACACTCCAAATAAGGCAAGGATTAAAATTAATTATGATTAAAATTATATTTATTATGCTTAGTTAATTGATAAAACCCTACAAAAGTGTGAAAGTGTGTTACAACACTTCACAACACTTTTACGAGGCACCATTAAATTCCATTAGTTCACAAGGGTCCAAGACCTAATGTGAATGTGTTATCCACATTAAAACACTAAATCAAGGCAACATTAAGCCAGAATCTACAAGAAGGACCCAAACGAGTGTGAAAAATTCAAAGGATCCTTTTTTTGAGACTTCAGCACTCAAATCAAATTCATAATGTTTTGGATACCATAATCCATAATCCATAATCTAGAGTACTCCTCAAATATCTAAATATTTTCTTAACAAACTTCACATGAGTTTCTTTAGGATTATCTCTAAATATTGCAACTAAACATACTACATGTATGATATTACATCTTAAAGTAGTTAAGTACATCAAGCTTCCAATCATAGATCTATATAGAGTTGATCAGCCAAGGGAGACTCATTATCTTTACTCAAATGACAACCAATTACCATAGGAGTACTCACTAGTTTGAAATCTTCCATACCAAAATTCTTCAATATCTCTTTGACATATTTTGCTTAAGAAATAAAAATACCATTATCTAGCTGAGAAATTTGAAGACCAAGAAAGATGGATAACTCACCTATCATAGGAATTTTAAATTCCTTCTACATTTCTTCAACAAAATTCTTGCATATTTCATCATTTCCACCAAATATTATATCATCAACTATACAACAACTATCAAAATTATGTCATCCCCAATCTTGAAGTAAATATTATTATCTATGGTACCTAGTTGAAGAAAGTACTTGTCCAACCTTGCATACCAAGCCCTAGGAGCATTTTTGAGATCATACAAATAATTTTTGAGTTTTCACACTGTTACCATAGTTTCATTCCCCATCTCATTAAATTTTTCATTAACCCATATAATCCTTTATTTAAACACGGGCAGTCTTTTATGCCATCATGCTAACTTAGTCAGGGTTTTTCGTAGTTTGTTGAACTCCTCACTTTGTTTCCTAATACCTCTTTTGCTTTTTTCAAGTGTTAAATGCGGCGGTGTTTTGTGTACTTGATTAAAATTCATCCTTAATATAACAGTTTTAAGCCTAGACAACCTTTTTTAGTTGCGCTAAAACTTTGGCACATATTTCTGAAGTTCTGCAAACCTCTTTTATGACCGCCTATAGACATTTATTTTCAAAATTTTAAATGATAGTTATATGGGAAATTTTGACAATGACACCTACCATGTGTCACATTTCTAAATTGGGAAATTAATGCCCATATATCCCCATGTTTTTCCATGTAGTTGTGGTTAATAAAATAGTGAAATGAGAAAGATTCTTGTTGCGAAAACTTTTGGGGAAGAATTGGAGGACGCGCAGAGTGCAAATTATAGAAATCACCACCAAAGGTATTTATAGTTTATCCATTATAGCCTATTTTCTGAATTATTTGCATTCAAGAAGTATATATTGTTGAAAGTCACATTTGAGCATGGCAAGGGTTAAATACTCAGGTTGTGAATATGTGTCTGGTTTAACTTATGAGGGGCCTGAGATTGGTGACACTTGGCTAGAGTTGGTTATCCTAGATGAAATAAGAAATAAATTTAACCAACCCAATCCTCCACCTATCATTGAGAGGGTAAGGGGTAGTGGATTGATTGAGGCTGATGCATTCCTGATAGCCGTGCAAAGTGCTAAATTAGAGTTGGAGTGCATCAGGCATTACAATTCACAAAAATGTGAGGTTAGAACAAAGGAAAATAGGTTGGTTCTAAAAATTCAGAGGTCCATTTTCATGTTAAGTTTAAGGACCCTAGAGAGGGAATAATATTCACCAATGGATATGACCAATTCTCATATTGAATTCACTACCAAAAAGGGGATTTATAGGAATGTGATAGCGAAGAATTGGTTAGTTAAGCCCAAGAAGGGTAAATACTAGTTACCTCACAACCTACACACAAATCACCTGGTAAATGAAGTTGTTGACATTGTTGTGTTGCTAAATAGGGTTAGAGGCAATGAGAATGTCCACAGCTTTGAGGAATGGATGTACTTCTTTATCTAAATTATACTAAGTGGAGAACAATTTATGGACTGGGCTAAAATCATTAGTAATTGTATACATAAAATGATGTCACTTTTTGTTCTAAACAGGTTCATTTTCATGTCATCTTACTTAATATATGCCCTTGTGAGTACTCAACCCTAGCCTAAATTAAGGCCAAGTGACCGACCGCCAAATAAAGTACCAATCTATGACTACTTTGATAAGCTTCAGCTTCATAAAACTTTCTTTCATTTCAGGAGAATTGCTGATACTTTCACCATGAGGTTGGTTAGGGAAATGTAGGGGCATTAGGCAACAATATTGTCTCTAGAAGCCATACAATTTATGAGTTTTTATGGTTGTCATTTTATCCAATTTCAAAGATTTTCTTATATAAGAGTGGGTGGATATGCAGGCTTTCCCATTAAATTTCCTAGGTACCCTAAAGATAAATGGGTAGTCATTGAGGTTAGTAGGAAATTAGTTGACGTGAATAGAATATGTCAAGACATAAAGAGGCTTACCATTAGTTTTCCATTTGGATTTGGTGCATATAGCTGCCAATCTATGTCTGATGCCTTGAACATTGAGGTGGAACTGTCTAAGTATAATATGCCCTCATATGATGAACATTTTCCTTTTGACCTGAATGACTATGCAAAGGAAAATTTGAAATTAGGTCCTTTCAATCACCAACCCAACCATGAAGACTATTGGGCTGATTATTTTGATGAATCTGAGGTGAGAAAGAGAAGTTGAATGGGGTTGACGGTAGAACAAATTATTATTTATAACCTGAAGTGGGATTTGAGATATGTTATTGAAGATGGATCTGATATGATTAATCTAGTGTATATTGAACTCATAGAAAGTAGGCCCATCCCTGCCATGGACTGGAACTTCAAGGAAAAGGAAACTATTGAGGTGAGAAGTGTTGATGTTTTGACTAGAACTAGGGAATGGGTAACCAAGAAGAAAACCAAATAGTCTCACCCTTGTACCAGATCAAAGGATTCAAGGGATTTTGAAGGTACTTCCCAAGCTTCTACTAGTAGAAAATCAACCAGTAATGTCCCTCAATCTTCGGCGACAAGTGCTCAGGGAAGTGGTGATGATGATCCACCAAATAAAAATGTGTACTCACAAACTTGTGGGGGTGACATTTTCAATTTACCTATCTTAGAAAAGGGGAATGAAGGAGAAGAAGAGGGGGGGTTAGAGATTTTAAATTTTTATTATCCTCCCTCTCAGGATGACTCACCTATTAGAGAGATAAACCCTTCTCAGGAGCCAAGGGCAACTGTGTTTGTAGAAGATACTCCTCTAGTTACTCAAACTCTGTTTGCATCATCAAGCTTCAAAGCAAGTAAGGTTACAACAACCCCAACCTGGATAGAAGATTCAGTATCCAAAAAGAGGAAGGCCATACAATCAAGCCTTCCTAAACAAGATATGGTAATTCAACTACTACAAAGAACTCCAACTCCTAAGCCTAAGAAGTTGAAAACCACCGACAGGCTCATAGATGATATTGAATCAGGGACAGTTCAGCTAGAGATTGCACACCCATCTGTGCAAAAAGATGCTTCCCAAGCAGCAGCAGGTGATTTTGAGGTGAATAGGATTGACCTTGAACCTCCTACCAAAGATGGAGATGTTCAAATTTTCCAGGTTTCGGCAGTCAAAATGGTAGAAAGATCAAAGAAGGACAAAGAAAGCAAGGATGAGTTGAAAGCTCAAGATTAGAACTTGATTGCTTGCTTGAAATCCATTTTTGAGGTTGTTCCTCAACCCATTTCTCAAGTAGAGGATTATGTTGAATCTCTCACTATGGTTGGAAAGAAGCTCTAGAAAAAATAAAAAATAGTAAGAGTCTAAGCCGAGCCATAGAGGACTGCAGTGAATCCCTTATCAAGAAGGAAAGCCTTGTTATTTTTGAATCTTTAAAACATTTTCAAGAGGAAAATTCTCTGAGAGCTACCTTGGGAGATGATATTATTTCCATTGAAAAGGAAGATAAATTATGGATTAATTATCAAATTGAATTGAAACTCTTGATGGGCTCATATATGGAAAAGTTGGTCATAGATCAAATCATATCCAATGCTTCAGATGCTCACTTTCTGTCATGGGCTAAGGGAGTAGAATGGAAATTGGAGCTTGCCAAGCATAGTGTACAAAAACTTAAAGAGGTCATAAATGAGTGTGATGTCATTTTAGATGAAGCATTAAACACTCTAATAGCTCTTGGTCTGGTGTAGGATAAAAATGGGATTAAAGATAATGTGGATATTAGAAGTTTAACTACCAATTTCTAGAAAATGATTAAAGAAGCTCTTGATATACCCACTCCTAATGTTGAACATTTGCATAAGCTAAGTGAATTACACTTGGTATCATCTTAGGCCACTGATCATTTGAAATTTTGTGAACAACGCATGGAAATGGCCAAAGATACCCATTTGACATGGAAAGTGAGGATGGTGAATGTAGCCATCCCACAACACAAAGACCTGATGCATGTTCTGAAACCTTCCGAGATGGCGAAGAGACCTTTCATGACCTAAGAGGCTGGAAAAGAAGCGACACTATCATAGTGACCTGACTCTTCTTGATTTATTTTATGTGTCTTTTGATTAATGGGCTATGGAAGATGAAGAGGTGAAACTCATTTGCCTATTTAAAGATGTATCTTGTTTTATATGTTCTCTCTAGACATTATTCTTGCAAGTTTTTTCTCAGTACTATTGATGAATGAAATTACCATTTTGTCTATGTGCAATTTGGTTGAGCTTATTGGTTTCTTAAATCTTTGTGTTTAAGAATACATATTGCATATCTTATCTTGGTATGAGAAGTGTAGTTCTTACATTGGTTTCATTTCTTATATGGTATTGAGTACATGCTTTACCTTGCTAATTATTAATTAGTCTTTGTGCTAATATTTTTTTCACTGCTCAAGCACTTGGTAGTTGGAATTTTCTAATATCAGGTTTACCTTTTGTGCTTTCTGTTAGAAGCATAAATAATTTTTTACTTTCTTGTTCTTAATTCTTACAAATTTATGAGGGAGCGACCAAAAAAATTCAGAGGATATCAAATCATGCAATGATAACTCAAGCAAATAAAATGAAGAGGCTTCTAATCATCAACATTATGTACTCTTATATTTCAAAATATTCTATGCAATGATAACTTTCACATCATCATGTTGTTGTTCAAGAGATAAAAATACATGAAGAGTACAAAAGAGAAGTTGGCCCCATCAGTAATTGAGTGGCAAGTGGCTGCAAGTGAAGCATGAAAGCCAAGGTATAAAAGAAAATATGCTGTTGTAAGCTATGCACAAAAGGTTTGAGTAGAATGTATCATGAAATAGCATCATTAAAGTAAAATGGAGTACAAAACTCAAGTCTTGTTGCTGCATGTTGATGCTACATTCATGAAGAAGATCTCATTGCATTGTATTGTGCTCACAACATGAACAAAACTATGGTGAAGGCTGGAGTTTGAAATTATTTTCTAGATACAAAGAATGTTTCAACCTACAGTATCAAGCTTCGAAGTACTTGAAAGTGGATAGCAGAAAATAATGATGAAGGTGTCATCATATACATTCTATCAAAGTATCTTACAAACAATGTCTATACACAAGAGCCAAAAGGAGTAGCAAGCAGGGTGATCTTGATATACCTGTTCATGCTTTAAAGGAGCAAAGAGTTTCATAGTCTGTAGAAAGGACAACCTTGTGAATGATTCACATATGGATAATCAAGAGAATGTTCAAAGACGTAAATTCATAATGATGCTGCAAGTGTTCTTGTGAAAGAAGGATAGATACAGTGTCATGATATTAAGAAATGGAATTCCAATTTGGAGGATTCATTATATACATATCCACCAAGTAGGACATGTTTCAATTTTAAAGAAAACATTCATAAAAGAGAGCTTTCATCACATCTAAAGAGAGAAAGCAATGACTAGAGGAGGATACTAGTTCAAAAGGAGCTGCATTGTTTTGTTTTTTAAAAGAAAATGGTGGAATTACAAGAATGCAAAACATAGATTTTCAATTGGGGCAGTCGAGATTTTATCATATCTCGAAACGTATGATCTCGGTTCATGATATTTTTCTAAAAAATTTAAAAAACATCAAGATGAAAAAACCCTTTAAATATTTCACTAACCCAGTTCATAGTTTGGGATAATTTTTCACCATTCCAAAGACAGTGATTCATTGCAATTGAAGGGGCAACAAGGTTTAATATAGGAAAATACAATGCCTTAAAGCATGAAGATAGATTGCATAACATTCATTGTATCAAGCACAGTGAAAGAAGGGCAGTGACTCTCTTGTCCAACTTTGAAATTGAAATGCCATAAGAATGCAAACCCAGAAGCTAAGGAGGTCATGGCATTACATAGAGAGGTTATTCATTTTGTCTCTTTCAAAAATTAAGAAAATATCACATCTTTTGTCTCACACAAAAGAATGGAGGAGACCCTCAAATGCATGTAGAAGGAGATTTTCAGAATTTACAAAGTGCAGTAAATAGAATCCAAATGAATTTCAAGAGGTTGAACCAAGGGTTTCAAGCCTTTTTTTCTTTCTATAGAATAAGATTCCATAAAATGGGTGAAACCCAATTAAATTCTCATAGTCGCAACCATGGAGTATAGAAGGATTTGAAAACATAATGCCTGGAGGAACAAAAATAATCATATATTTTGTAACTATTGAGCTCAAATCAAGCATTTTTTGCATAAATGAAGAAATGGTGCAAGATTCAAATGGTAGAAACTTACCCACATTTTTTTGTGAAGAAAATGTGTTTGAATACCTTCAGAAATGAGCTTCAGAAGTTCAAATAATGGCGACCTCAGAGTGGGAAAGATTTCAACAGAAGAAAACAAGAGAAAGTGCATCAGAAAATAACCATAGCCGTGGCTGAGAGGCTTGCAAATTGACTCAAAATGGAGGAGATAGAACAAATTTTGCATATTTTATAAAGAGGAAACTTACCCATACATTTTTCTTGTAGAAGCTTCATAGAAAGCTAGCTTAAAGCCCTACCATGGTGGCACCCTAGTTTTCCAACAGAGAGTCTTCTCCAAAATCAAAGAGTGCAAAATGATACAAGAAGAATAGAGATTGAAGAGTTTTGTTTTAGGGTTACCTCATTGCCCTAATTTGAATGGTGGATTTTATCACATTGAGTTAAAAAATTAAATACCATCACTAATACCTTTGCACCTTCATATTTTTATTTTCATATGTGATGAACTTAGGATTTGAAACTTTGATTTATTTTAAGACTTTGGAGGAAGATTCAAGTGATGACTTTAGGCCCTTTATTTTTTCCTAAGTCCTTTAAGTGATTATATGTGATGGAAAATATCTTTTTATGATTTTTTATATAAAAATAAAATGTATAAGAAAGCATTGTATGATGTTTTTATTTTTGCAAAAAATAATGCAAAAATCAAAATGATTGAAGATAAAAGGGGAGAATCAGAAGATTTGAAGACAAATGGAGAAAAATCAGATGAGAGAAGGAGGCCTTCTTTTTCCTTTTTGCCTTGTAAAACTACAAATTTGTAAAACATTAATTAAGTGTTTCTATAAATTGTTTGATTAAATGTTATCTAAATGCAGTTAGGAGATGCACTTCAATTCACAACAAAACTTTCTATTTCTGAGTTCAATCTTGGGCGAATTTGAAGAAAAGATGACAAACTAAAGTTTCTATTTTCAGTTTCTAATTGTTTGCACCCATTTTTGAGAGATTTTTGGATAAACCCTTTGGAGATGAGAAGTTTCCATCTTTTTGGATGCTTTTGGAGCTGATTAGGAGGCTGATTTTCAGGATTTTTTTGGAGGAGCTCGAATATCCAGTTGAGTTGATTTTTGCTAAGGCTGTGGCTAGATTTTTCTATTTTAATCATTGGTGGCACTTGGGGGCTATTTAGCTTGAGAAATTTTCATTTCTCAAGGTTCAAAATTTTTTCAGTTTCTTGCTCTCTTAGCCACTTTGAGAGCTTTGTAAACTCATTTTGTATCAAATTTTGGTGCCTTATTCCTCCACTTGCAATAAAGCAGCAAAATTTTCCTTTTCCCTTTCTTCTCATGAGCTCATAGTAATAGTGTGATTTTGTTGTGATTCAGACTATTGAATCCTTCTTTGTCCTATTGTTGTGGGTTATTGTCAAGGTCTGCAATAAGTTCAGGTTGCACATTGTATTATGTTTTCAAGAGTCTTTATGCAAAACACTAATGAACTAAATGCATTGTGGTGAATTGTGAGAGTTAATTGTTGTGAAGGAAGTTCTATGAGCTAAGTTTCATCAAAATATCAACATTTAGTTGATCATCTTAAGTTGTAGGTGTTAATTTTTAGTTTTTCTCCCTACTCCCTTTTCCACTGAAGGTGCTTAGATTAGGTGATTAGCTAGAAGGGAGCCAACACACTCTAGAGATTCACTCTCCCCAATTGGTTTACCCACAAACCAAAGAGTGTTTCCATGTTGCGACTAGATAGACAATTGCAACTTGCCTAAAGGGTGCAATCCTGATTTCCAACAGACCCTTTAGGAAAATCATGCAAGTTATTTCCTAATTGTAGAGGACCAATAGCAGCATCCCAAGGGATAGGTTGCGGATTAGCCATGGTGAGGGGAAAGTTAACTGCAACTGGTAAGGAAATGGGTATGTGCAGGATCATCGTGCAAAAAAAAGCCCTTAAGTGGCAAAAATTCAAAAATCGTTAGGCAACTTGACATAAATATTTGAATAAGTTATCTATATTATTTCAAAATATGTAAGAATAGAATTTGTAGAAAATTGAATGTAGTTTCTAAAATACTAGGTTTATTTAAAAATAAATAAAATCTATTTGGTGAAAATTTGAAATTTCAATGCAAGAGTACTTAAATTTCGTGGAAAAAAATAAGAAGTAGGTGTCAACCACCCTAACCATAATAAAGTGATAATATTTTTTGTAAGATTTTATATATAAGTAGAGGACTCATGTTCGGATGTGATGCATAATTTTTGTAATTTTTTTCCAAGTAAATAATTAATTATGAATTTTTATTACAACTTTTAGAAAATATAAAACTCATCTGTCTCACCACCTTAACTTGGTCAAAACTTCAAATTTTTTTTTTATTTTTAATCCTATAGTATGTGAAGCATAGAATGTGACACATGTTTTGATTCAAAAATATGATACCGCTTTGAAAGTTATAGATGTTTTTCAATCAGCCTATCAATGGACTTTAGTCATAATTCTAATAGAAAATGAATAATAATTATTTATTAAATTCAAATTATATCATAATTTATATTTTTGGAAAGCTGAGAATCTCCTCTAAAAACCATTTTCGCTTCATTAATTTTGGGTGAAAAAAAGTTGTCACCATATACCCTACAAATATTGCCTTTTTATCACTCATGATCCTCGCACATACCCAAATCCCATGTAGAACAAGTATTTGAGCAATAGAGTGGTTTACGAGTGTTCTAGTACATGAGGTTGGTCGGCTCCTAGCCCTTCCCCTTGAGGGAATAATATAAGAAAAATTAACTCTCTACAAAGCTTCAAAAATGGGGTTTGAGTTCCCTCTACTTCTCTAACCTCTAGTGAATTTGTGAAAATCTAAGGTTGATTAATTAGCTTATGATGTATTTCTGGATAAGGTGACCAACTTAACAATCAAAAATCCCCAGGGGAGTCACCAAAAATCTGTTGGATAATAGATTTACACTTTCAAGAATTGACAAATCGACACCCCACAAAGTGCAAGAAATTAACCAAAAACTTTGAATATTTATCTTTAAACAAGATTGATATCCTCTGAATTTTTTCTAAGGTACAACTCCCTCACAAAATTTGCAATAAATTTAAAGAACAAAGAAAGTAAAACATTTTTTATGCTTCTAACTAGAAAGCAGGAAAGGTAAACCTGATATCAGAAAATTCCAACTACCAGGTGCTTGAGCAGTAACATAAAATATTAGCACAAAGACTAATTAATCAATAAAGGTAAAGCATGTACTCAATACCATATAAGGAATGAAACCAGATGTAAGAACTGCACTTCTAATACCAAGATAATATATGCAAGATGTATTCTTAAACACATAGATTTAAGAAACCAATAAGCTCAACCAAATTGCACACAGACAAAATGGTAATTTCATTCATCAATAGTACTGAGCAAAATTCTTCCAAAATAATGTCTAGAGAGAATTTTTAAAACAAATACATCTTTAAATAGGCAAATGAGTTTCACCTCTTCATCTTCATAGCTTGTTAATCAAAAGACACATAAAATAAATCAAGAAGAGTCAGGTCACTATGATAGTGTCGCTTCTTTTCCAGCCTCTTAGGTCATGAAAGGTCTCTTTCGCCACTCTCGGAAGGTTTTCAGAACATGCATCAGGTCTTTTTGTTGTGGGATGGCTACATTCACCATCCTCACTTTCCATGTCAGATGGGTATCTTTGGCCATTTCCATGCGTTGTTCACAAAATTTCAAATGATCAGTGGCCTGAGATGATACCAAGTGTAATTCACTTAGCTTATGCAAATGTTCAACATTAGGAGTGGGTATATCAAGAGCTTCTTTAATCATTTTCTAGAAATTGGTAGTTAAACTTCTAATATCCACATTATCTTTAATCCCATTTTTATCCTACACCAGACCAAGAGCTATTAGAGTGTTTAATGCTTCATCTAAAATGACATCACACTCATTTATGACCTCTTTAAGTTTTTGTACACTATGCTTGGCAAGCTCCAATTTCCATTCTACTCCCTTAGCCCATGACAGAAAGTGAGCATCTGAAGCATTGGATATGATTTGATCTATGACCAACTTTTCCATATATGAGCCCATCAAGAGTTTCAATTCAATTTGATAATTAATCCATAATTTATCTTCCTTTTCAATGGAAATAATATCATCTCCCAAGGTAGCTCTCAGAGAATTTTCCTCTTGAAAATGTTTTAAAGATTCAAAAATAACAAGGCTTTCCTTCTTGATAAGGGATTCACTGCAGTCCTCTATGGCTCGGCTTAGACTCTTACTATTTTTTATTTTTTCTAGAGCTTCTTTCCAACCATAGTGAGAGATTCAACATAATCCTCTACTTGAGAAATGGGTTGAGGAACAACCTCAAAAATGGATTTCAAGCAAGCAATCAAGTTCTAATCTTGAGCTTTCAACTCATCCTTGCTTTCTTTGTCCTTCTTTGATCTTTCTACCATTTTGACTGCCGAAACCTGGAAAATTTGAACATCTCCATCTTTGGTAGGAGGTTCAAGGTCAATCCTATTCACCTCAAAATCACCTGCTGCTGCTTGGGAAGCATCTTTTTGCACAGATGGGTGTGCAATCTCTAGCTGAACTGTCCCTGATTCAATATCATCTATGAGCCTGTCGGTGGTTTTCAACTTCTTAGGCTTAGGAGTTGGAGTTCTTTGTAGTAGTTGAATTACCATATCTTGTTTAGGAAGGCTTGATTGTATGGCCTTCCTCTTTTTGGATACTGAATCTTCTATCCAGGTTGGGGTTGTTGTAACCTTACTTGCTTTGAAGCTTGATGATGCAAACAGAGTTTGAGTAACTAGAGGAGTATCTTCTACAAACACAGTTGCCCTTGGCTCCTGAGAAGGGTTTATCTCTCTAATAGGTGAGTCATCCTGAGAGGGAGGATAATAAAAATTTAAAATCTCTAACCCCCCCTCTTCTTCTCCTTCATTCCCCTTTTCTAAGATAGGTAAATTGAAAATGTCACCCCCACAAGTTTGTGAGTACACATTTTTATTTGGTGGATCATCATCACCACTTCCCTGAGCACTTGTCGCCGAAGATTGAGGGACATTACTGGTTGATTTTCTACTAGTAGAAGCTTGGGAAGTACCTTCAAAATCCCTTGAATCCTTTGATCTGGTACAAGGGTGAGACTATTTGGTTTTCTTCTTGGTTACCCATTCCCTAGTTCTAGTCAAAACATCAACACTTCTCACCTCAATAGTTTCCTTTTCCTTGAAGTTCCAGTCCATGGCAGGGATGGGCCTACTTTCTATGAGTTCAATATACACTAGATTAATCATATCAGATCCATCTTCAATAACATATCTCAAATCCCACTTCAGGTTATAAATAATAATTTGTTCTACCGTCAACCCCATTCAACTTCTCTTTCTCACCTCAGATTCATCAAAATAATCAGCCCAATAGTCTTCATGGTTGGGTTGGTGATTGAAAGGACCTAATTTCAAATTTTCCTTTGCATAGTCATTCAGGTCAAAAGGAAAATGTTCATCATATGAGGGCATATTATACTTAGACAGTTCCACCTCAATGTTCAAGGCATCAGACATAGATTGGCAGCTATATGCACCAAATCCAAATGGAAAACTAATGGTAAGCCTCTTTATGTCTTGAATGAAGGCATTGAAACTCCTTAAATGATCCTCGGCAGTAATTGCATTACTCCCTATAAACTTAGGCACCAAATTTCTCCAACTGCCATCCATAGGATAAGGGTATAATTGAAACCCTGCCAAATCAAATTGTCTGATCATTGTTGTATACTGATGAGGGGGAGGGTTAGGTGGGTACTGATATTGGTACATCGGGTTATTGTATTGTGTGTTATGATGTGGCACATGATGCTGACCATGAGGTGGCTGTATATTTGTATATTGTGTGGGAATATGAGGTGGGTGATTTGGCTGTCTGTATTGATTCCCTATTTGATGGTGAGGGACCCCTGGTGGATCAAAAGGCCCTGCACCATGATTACCCTGCTTATGAGGTGGTACATACTTTGGGGAGCAACCAACTGCCTGAGTAATGTTCTGAGCTTTCTACAATTTGAATTCTCTCATTGCTTGTATCATCTGGGCTTTCTCTTGTTCTTCTCTTTCCTTTCTTTGAGATTCAAACCGTGCTTTTACTTCTTCATAAGTTAAAGATTCATAATCTTCTTGAGGAGTCTCATGATCATTGGACTCATTTTGGTTACCCTCCATTTTTTGATCATATTCATGTTGACATCTGAGTCGTTCAGCTTCAAATTTAGCATGCCACTCTGCCTGTTTCTGAGGATTGTAAAAAGGATTTCTTTGATCTTCTGGGGTACAAGGTTCTGCACTTGAATTATCTCTCCATGTATCAAAACGGTCATATGTTTCACCATGTGGTATTGATGATTTGTCTTTGTTCATCATGCACATGTCCTCACTTATCCTTTTACCCTTATCAACCCTATCATCTTTGTGTGTCCACTTACTGCTGCCAGCAGGAGCCCCAGTATGACCTCCCCTATATTGAGATCTTCTTCCATTCATGTTGCAATGTTTTTATCAGAGTCGCCACTCACTTTCTTGAAAGTGAGAAAAGATTGTTACTTGTTATTCCTAGCGAGTCTATTTAAAGTTTCTGACTCTATGATTAAGGCACAGATTCTGAGTTAATTCCCCAGCAGAGTCGCCAATTTGTTAGCTCAAAGTAAAATGCCTCAAGAGGCTGCCAAAATCCTAATACGTTTTAGGGTAACAGACAAGGTCAAAAGATTTAGACCTACTCTTCAGGTCCTGCTAGACCTAGGTGGGTATACCTATATGAATGAAGAAGACTTAATGTGCTTATCTCTCTTGAAATATTTTTCCCACAATGGCAGATGGAGGTGGACAAATAAAACTAAATTTGGTATAAATTGTATAGCAATATTGAAGACTAAATCCTAATATGTTCAGTTAACAGATGCAAAGAAAATGAATGAATCTAAATGGTGAAATGCAGAGACTAGTGCCTTATTGGGTATGCGGAGTCAAATGAAATAGAAATGGGCAACCTCTTTCTGGAAAACATTCAAATTTTTGGCATATGTTTTGTTTATAACTTGTATAAACATGAAAGATTGTGATTGCTAATCTCTTCTTAATAATCTAGATGAATTTCCCTGATTACTGTGATCAACCAAAAGGATTTAATCTTTTCTTGAAAGAACCAATCAATTACCCACACAGATACAACAAATGTGCACTGATAAATTGGCTATAAACTTGTTATACAAATTTAAACAACCAGAAAGCATCAATCTTGGAGACAACTTAGTAATACTTTCAATAAGCAGCCACATCAACTAATTTTCATTGATATCTCCATTTTGAAATCATACATCATAGTCTATGTTATGAAAATCTTATTCTATTGAATCCATTTCTAACCTATCTACTGTATATCTCCTCTCTAAAATCTAATGTCCTTTTACAATTGAAAATGGATATTTATACATCTACATCTAAATAGACACATCGCTTCGTGTATCGAAATGTCGGCCAACAGTATTCAAGATTTTGTTAATACTCGCCAAATATTCGCTATGACATCTTGTATTTATGTTGAAGTCCAAAGTCTTATCAACAGGTATCCTTTGATCTTTGTGTTTTGGTGTGACATTCTATTGTCGGGGAGACATCCCATAGAATACCTTGTGTCTCGCTGAGAAATCTCTTTAAGTTCACTTTTTGTCACTGTGACAATATCATTCACTCACTGATGAAGTAGTAAGTCGGCATGACATTCAAATTAGCAAGACTATATAACCTCACACCGATAGTCTTTGATAGAGCTCATTTGCTTTGTTGGCGAGATCAGAGCCACTTGCCAAGACATCTCTCTGATGCAAAAGTTTCTCACCGAGATGTATATCCTTATCGTGGTTGGCAGCAGAACATGAAGCATTTGGCGGGGACCACATCGAACCAAAGTCTTGCGAAATGCTTGCTTTCATTCAGCGCTAGTCGGTGAGATATAAAGTTTGCGAGACTTCACCGCGAAGAAAAATCTCTCAGCGATGAGCTCCTTAAATGCGAGTTGATGAGACAATAAGATCTCGCCAAGACCTCATGCCGAATACCATTTGTTTGGCTGAAGTATGTCCATGTGCACATGGTCGATGAGACACGACCCATTCGGTGAGACTACATACCGATCTCCTGCCGATACATCGTTCTATGTGCTAGTCGTTGAGACATAATGCAATTGATAAGACCTCACCACAAGTCTTTTAAAGCTGAAAATAATCCTTTTGAGTCAGGAACAATGAAAATGTCCTAGAGAGGTTACTTTATGCAGGTAAATTTTGATGGTAGAAGGGAGGTGTATTTTACGATAGGCAACAGCAGACATATATTAACAAAAAAGCATTATGGGACGGGGAAACCATGATAATCTCATGCCGATATGGACTATTATGTGAAATACTCAGACCTAGATGGATTTTATGGGATAAAAATGGGTAGAATGTGAGCAAAATATTATGAAGAGAGGCCCTGAGCATATGGTGAGGACTCGATTGGAAACTTAGGGGTATGAAACAACTTGTGAAATTATTTAGAATTTTACACTTCTATCAACACATTGAAATAAACATCATTCCAAATTTTCCCCATTGCATTATATCAAAGTATTATAACTTTCCAATATATTGATTTCATAGCACATAATTTCATGATAACATTTCTCTTTTACAATATTTCCATAGACATGGATGTAAAAATAAAAACAAGGATCCATTAAGCTTATTGGAAATAGATGTACGAATGGTCCAGGTATCCTCCATAAAATCTTGGTCACCAACTAATAAGGAGAAGTATCACTCAAGCACTTTTCTGCTATCCTTGGACTAATTGCAGTCCCCCACACATCTACCAAACTGATAGATGGCCCTAACCTTCAACGAAGAGATTGGTTTGGCAACATCATAATAACATTGACCTTCATTGAGCTTGGTGGTGTGTCCTAAATGTTTCTAGATCTATCATACAATGGCTACAACTTACCCATATGACATTCCATCCTAGTACATAAATATGGATCATAATGAATTGACAAATACAAATAAGTGGCAACTTTACACTACTTTGGCCAAATTATTCATAACCCAAAATTATGGAGTGGATGTCACATGCTCACCCACCTTCCTATTCATAGGTTATCTCCTTATGCCATGGAGTAACCCCAAGAATAACCTATTTCCCTCTTATGTTTACTATGACACTTCTACTTAAGTAATTCAAGTAATTCTAACATACCAACTAACCATATGGATGAACATAATATCACATCATTAAAAGACTCTAATTAAAAAGTACATTCACAACAATGAAATTTCCCATACAATAGTGTAATCTCAACAATAAATGACTCTGATCAAAAGGTATAATCTCATTGATAAATGTCCTCAATCAAAAGTATTAAATTCAACAATAAATTAATTCAAACAAAGATATAATCAACAATAAAATGATCAAATATATCATAAGGGCTAATTCCAACTTAAGTGCTTCAATCACTAATCAAGTAAACAACACAACTAAATAGGTTATTCTCAACCTATGGTTTCAATCAAGGTAAAGTAATGTTCAAGTGAACATAAACCAATCATAAAGCTTCTCTTTCAAATACCTCATACATTCACATGTGTACTATATTTGTATATCATTTGGAGGTCATAATCAGCTTGCAAGGAGTTGGTGCTTTTACATCCATAGTCCTCTCACAATATGGTTTTGGTTACCAAAACATGTGTCCTCTTTTAGAGTTATGTGAATAGGAAAATACTCTTAATCAAAATAAGATAATATCTTATCTATAAAATACAATTCTCAACCCTATTGTTGAATATTGATATAGCCTTCAAGTTTATACCCTATCCCTAGGGAAATATTCTCTTCCTACTTTCTAGAAGAAATAAGTAACAAATAAAGTAAAGTTTATCCATCAAGCTTTGCATAACTTTGCTACCTAACAATGATGAAATTTCTATCATGGCATCATTCCCTTTTTATTACCAACCTTATTGTCCATGAAGGTTTTCCTAGCATTAAATCACTTCAAAGTAACACAATATAGTGTTTTTCAGCTAAGCAACAACTATATAATCTTAACTTATATAGTTCATAGTATCCACATAAACATTCATACTCCAATGTATATAGAGTATATGCATATAATCCTCCATCGAGATTTTCTAACAACTAGACTTATCAAACATCTCTCATACTTATCAAAAGAAGATGGTAACCAATTCATAATAGAATAACTAATTTAATTTCCAAACAAGACAAATAAATCCATACAATATTTTCAAAACATAAAATGCATAAAAGAGTAGAATTCAACATGCCTATATATGTAAACCTTCCAAAGATTAAACTAGATTCCTAGCTTAGCCTTCTCCATAATCAACATGCAACTCCCCACTATCTCTCTTCCTCTCTTAAAAAAATTACTCTCAAAAACCTCTCACAACTTCTCAAACTCAAAAAATCAGAATAACAACTTAGAAAATAAGCATCAAGTGTGCATAATGCATCCCATTTGAGGGAGAAATCACCTCTATTTATACACAAATGTGAGAAACTATAGGCTAGAAAAAAGCTATTAAATATGACACTTCTCAATCCAAAAAGGTTTGACTCATCTAGAAGAAGAAAAGGTGGTAACTGAAAACATTGCACAATAAACACATGCACTGCCATATTTCATGAGAAAGAATGAGTCGTTTACTCAAATGGACAACAAGAAGAACAATCTAAAATGCAAGGTTAATGTCTTCTATAGGTTGAATTACTTTGGACAACTTCACATTTGATCATTTCACATATTTCAAATTGCTTCATAATCTAGAATTCGTATTGCAAATTAGACTTCTAATCAGTTCATACTATTCACGAGTTGGCACCACATTATACCCTACACGCCCTTTTCTTTTGGTCATTGTTTTCTAATGATCAATTCAACGCTTCCTATGCATGAGAATTCACTTTTTCCTTTACATTTGACTTAGTCTTGGCAGTTTATCTTAAACGTTGGTTGGCATTAGATACTATGCTCTTTACCTAGTGTTGTCCATATTTCATAATACTCAACATTTTAAATGCTTTAAACAATACTTATGTTTATGTGTTGTTTCAACTTAAGCTATGTTTATGTTTTGTTTCAACTTAAGCACTATTCCCTTTATCTATATATTGCACGCAATACTTAGCATATGCTATGTTTAATATGTTATGCGCTTGATAAATAATTCAGTGCTATAGAAATCATTATCATTCAATATATTATATATATACACATAATGTAATATGTTTATAAATGTGTATGTATATATATATCTAAATCCACAAGTTTATAAAATACATTATCCGATATATGAATACACATTCACATATTCTCATATTTCACATATCGATGCATGTGTATATATATGTATATACATATACATATATATATATATACTAGTATTGATGTATCCTTTTCGTCAATACATATGGTATATTAATATATATATATATATACTCATGTACTATATATATATCACAACTTGATATTTAAGCACACATATATTCACAATCAT
>VDFB02094481.1:0-17250 GCA_007258455.2 Sequoia sempervirens
TTGCTTTGTTAAATAACAAGGAAGAAGATGAAATAAATGAGAAAATATAAACAAAGATAACTATTCCTATTCTAAAACAAAGCAAGCACTTGATCTTATGGGGGGATTGGTACTATTTTGATGTGGAAAATAGCCCTTTCCCAACCCCTTTTTGACAAGCTCAATGATGAAACTCATATGAAAATGCTACGAAGATGATATGGATTCAAATGATAATGATGTATTAGTGCATGAGATGGTGGATTTGACAAAATTAGCTCTCAATTGAAGAGATTAACTTTGCATGAGGATTGTGGATCAAGTTGTGGAGGAGTAAATCAATAGAGATAATCTCTATTTATAGAATAGAATGATAGAAGAATGCAAAACATGGAGGATGTGGGACTAAATATCCACCAATGAAAAGATGCCACTTGTCAACTTGTGATAGGTTGAGGAATGAGCACATTTTGGTCAATGTGCCAAAGAGGGGGAGATTTCAAATTTGAATTTGAGAGTTAAATGTTCAGTTTGACCTTTGCAAGAGACATGCAAGAGCCATGTAAAAGCTCATAAATGCTTTGTTGGATGTACATGTCAACTTGGGGGGAGATTCAAATTTGGAGAATATTCCTCAAAGATTCCATGTTGAAAGAAAATGATGAATTTAATAAATCAATAAATTGATTTATTTGTGCAAGTGGGAAAAACTAGAGGATGTGATGGGTGATTAGATTAGGTTAATCATGATTAGATTAACTTAGATGATTATTAGATTCTTTTGACCCATTTGACTTAAATATTTTGATTTAAATTAAATCAAGGGGAGATGAATGGTGATTTTAGATTTAATTAAATAAAGGTTTTATTTATTTAATCGAGGAGGGTGATGTTAGGATCAAATTAATTAAAGCTGATTTATTTAATTTAAATTGATGACTTTAGGAGATTGAGCAAATAAACTTGATTTATTTGATGAATGGATGAATATGACTTTAAGTAAGTATGAGTAATGTCAATTTCACATGTCTACATTTTTCCCATCTTTGAAGCAATGTACTTGTTGCGTTGGTTCAAAGAATAAGCTTGCCATGATCAAAATTCAAAAAAATTCTAATTTTTTCAGATGCCCTAGGGAAAAGAAGAACACTGGTACAATGCCCCCTCAAGAGATTGAGTGAAAAGATTTGATTTGAGGGTCAATCTCATGATAAAGAGGTTCAAAATGGATGGTTATGATGATGATGCAAATGAGATGGTTTTAAGATGCTTAGAATAACCAATATATATTATCCTAAACAACTTAAAATGATGATGTAATGTATGATATGGATGAAATGGATGATGTGATATGCTATGATTATGTGATGGATGTTCTAAGCAGATGCTTAGACTAACAAATCTATATTATGATGATGATGCAAATGAAATGCATGTGAAATGATCAGTGTTTCCTAGTATGATATGTGGTATGCTGACGGTTTGTGGATGCAGGATGGATGCATGATAGATGCATGATGGATGCGATGGAATGTGTAGCTAAAGGAGAAAAGTTCATGTATCTGGATGACATTTCTTTTCTCTAATAGATTTCACACAATAACTGCTAAATCTGGTAGACCAAAACTTTTGCTAAATTTGGGAGGTAGCAGCTAAAGCAGACTTCCATTCACACAACTCACCAACTCATGCCTACACTAGAAATTTTGATTGGTGCCATGTGATTGCTACCTGGTATAGGCTTTGAATTGTTTAGAAAATGTGCATCAAGGTAGGTCAAAGTAGAGTTGAATATGGGAATTGGCTCATATTAATTAGAGCCCATAAATTTGCATTGAGTGATAGAAATTTTTGATGCATAACACTCCACTGTTTTATTACCAACCTCCTTATTAAGGGCATTGATCATATGTTCATGGCAAACTATACTTAAGCATTATTGTTGCTATTAGATATCCAAGTATTTGCAGATTTGCTAAATCTCCTTCAAAACTGTTGTTCATGCAATCCTTTTTCATTAGTCCCCTACTAGAGAGTCTTTTTATTATTCTCATTAAATTTAGACTACACACATTGGTGGAGTCTTTGTTTCTATTTAAATATCAAATGATACATAAATAACTAATGGTTCATGTTTTTTTTTTTTCTAAAAAAGCATTATATTATTAACTCTTGCAAGAAAAATCACTGACATATGGAAGAGCATTATTTATTTCAAATTTTCATTTTGATTTAAAATGATCTTTATTAAAGACAACAACCATCGATATATGGTCTATATTATACCTTTGAAGTGCTTAGACTATTGAAATAACAATAATTATCACTTCATAATGTTCATTCGGTGAATAATTTGATTGATTTGAATCATGAAGTGAGGCTTCAATAAAGAAAAAAATACTAGATCTTGAGAATAAAGGATTGTAATCTTACAATTCCATTGTAATGCCTTGCATTTGTCCCTTAAATACTGTTTCTTGGGGGTTCACCAAATCTGATTTTTAAGCTATAAGCATTACTTGTTTTTCAAGATTTTACATGACGGGTAATTTCTTTGTGATAATCTAATCTCTAAGATTCTACATTTTATTGTTTGTAGGGGAAGGTTTACATAAAGGTGAAGGTTGACATCAAAATCAAACATTGGAACCAAGCAAAGAAAAAAAACAAGATTGGAGTTGAAGGGTTGATCTTCAAATTTTCGATCCACTAAGAGTTTTTAAATGCTTTAAAGGGTTTCCATCTTATATTTTATTTTTCTATTTTTCAACTCACATCTTTTTGGGGCTCTAAAAAGAATGTTTCAATTTTTGAAACAAAAGGGATTAAAATGAACTTTAGGACACAAACTTACTAGAGTTGGTTTTCAGACTTAACAAATTGAAAAAGTAAACCCTCATATCTCATTTTCGTGCTTTAAAATGAATCAAAATCACTGCTTTGTGGACTTAAAATGAACAAGTTCAACTTTTTTTTGTGATTTCTTACTTAAACTAACATCATTGAAAAGGACGTATGCACTTCTCTTGCGCTTTACGATGATCTTGAGAATCAAAAGGCCTTTTTTGTGATCTTAGGTTGAGATAAAGTAATGACCTCCACACTTCATTTTGTGTTTAAAAATTTAACAAAGCACTTTGCGAGTGTGAGTAAACCTATTGCATGTGTTCTCCCTTTGTTTCTAAATGAAGGTTGATCGAACTATGAATATGTTTGCTCACTTTTGTCTATCTTAGAGGGCCTACCTTGGGGAAAAAGTACTCACCCAAGGGAACAACTCAACCAATAACACTTTGAACTTGAGAGTATTTCCAAATAGGATATAAATGTGGGTACTGGAGTAAATGCTAGTATCACGCAGCTGACTCCAATGAGATGGATATGAAAAGGGACTCTTGTCGAATGGGTTAATCTCCACAAATGAAAAGTTCAACCTAAAACCCTTGTTTGTAGTAATCAACTAGTCCATCCAACAAGTTTATCAAAGTGGTGCATTGGAACTTAGATTCCAAGAAGTTACTTTCCATGTCCTATCTTGGTTAAAGTATAGAGGTTAAGACTTTATTCTTAACATACCTTTATATTTTTTCCCTTGGTTGGATGTAAAATCATCTCTTCTACTACGAAGGGCATGAGGAAAGCCCACCAAGATAAAAATACCCATTGAGCTAGGATGTTATATTGCTTGTGAGTCAAAACACAATGCCTGGATCCAAAACATCAAAACCAACATTCAACGAATCATCAAAATTTCAAACCCTTTGTAAGGAACAAATACCTTTGAAAAGTCCATGTGTTACTGCCTATCACTAGGGGTTCTTATCCCTAGAAGGCTTCTAAACACTAGGACCTATATCTCGATTTGTTCATTCCAAAGTCAAAAATAGGAAACTATGCTCTTGAAAGCTTGATTTTCACATAATGGACCTTGTGCAATGAAAAGGAATTAAAACATAGATATTCAATTTGAAAACTAATCAAGAGTGTGTTTGTGATAAAAAAGAATCCATTAAGCAAAGATTGAATCAATTGGACCCCACACGCGTGCTTGGTCTATTTTGGTCATATGGTTTGCATGCAAAAATTGGTCTTTTGAATTTGAATTACTCTTAGAGAAAGGCATGTTCTTCACTATCTTGATCTCATAAACAAGTCCTTCCTAGGTTCATTTAGGATCAAATAAAATACTTCATCCAAATTCCAAAAATTTATCATCCCATCCCACCAAACAACTTTAGAACTTTGGAAACATCATTGTAGACTTGGGTAAATCATTAAAATCAAAACCACCTTGTTTAGTTAGGAGTATGGGAATGCATCCTTTCTCATACCTCTACTTAAATTATCACCCCTTTGAACAAGTTCATCTTAAGATAATATCTAACATCTTAGGTTTTACAAGTTCAATATCTAAATCAAACCAATCAAAATCAAACCCTAAGTCTAGCATTGATCCAAAATCCCTAAATGTCCAAACACCCATATTATTCACCCCTTTCATCCTTCATCTCATCATTCGTCCTAAATTCCTTAGAGGTCAACAAGGTCAAAATAGAAGAAGAACATGGAATATAAACTTGATCCATGCATCATGAGTAATCCAAATAAATTGAACTTTCAAAGCCTTACAATGTTGATTGATTATCAAAACTCACACTTATATAATCCATACATGGGATCATTACCTTCTACAAACATCAATAGTACAAATGTGAGTATTCCCAAATTGAAGTTTGGAACACCTTTTCTAATGGTAGATTTAAATCCAAGTCCAAACCTACAATTCTATCAATCGAACAATTAATGCATGAGCCTTCAAACAAACAATGTCATCCCATCAAATCCCAACATGCCAAACGTAAATATACCAAGTACAACTTTATGAAACATGAACATTTTGGATCCAAACTTGGTAAACTTTAGGATAGATGTGTTTGCAAATCACACAATTTTTTTCAAAGTCCAAACAAGATGTTAAAAACTCCGTGTATTAATCCAAGTCAAGGTAACACATGCAAAATCAAAGTTACCTAAAACAAGGCAATGTGATTCCCAACATAAACAAGGTTCAATTTCAACCTATCATACCAAATATGAACATCATCCCAAATCAAAACATTGTCCAAAATCAATTTGTCCATGATCCCATTGAAAAACCACAAGTATACATCCCAAATCTGCTTGAACAAAAACCAAATCAACTATATCAAGGGAGTCAAGATTGAAATCAAGATCAAATTGCTACACTTACCAAAATAGTCGAGTCATTGCACCAAGAGACATCTCCACCACCATTACCCATATCAACATCATTCCTTGGTTTAGGGCTTTCCCCTTTACCTAGCACCAATCACTCCATCCAAATCAATCCACCTAACACCAATCAAGCCATCACATCAAATCCTTTGAATATACCATCGGCATCACACCAACATATGGTATATAATTACATGACATCAATCCTGAAAAATGAAAATACAGTCTCCTAAGGACCTATTACCTTGATCACTCCAACCACCCCTATCGCACCCATCATATCTCAAACCTTCATGATGACTCCAAATGTATCTCAATGACTTTTCACTACATCCAACACAATTCTAAATCCACCACCGCTACCACCAAAACCAATTATAGCAATACAATATAACATTGCACTAAAAGCTCACTAGGCCTACCAAAAGTCCATCCAACAATATCTAGCCACACAACAAGCAATGCAAGCTCAACAATTGCAACAAGCCTCTCAAGCTGCCCAAGCCTCTCAAGCTACCCAACAAACACAAGCACAAACACAAAAAATGATAACTATTGAGGATAACGATGAACATTCAACCACTGGTGATAGCATTGACAATCTCCCCACCACAATTGTTGAAAGAAATGATCAATATATATCCATCAAAGAGCACATTGAATATGTTTCTATCCCATCCAAAGATAAAATCAACATAGGTCAAGAGTCACTTTTCAATCATGATCAAAATCCACCAACAATACTCGACAATGATCCAATTCAAGGAATGCCAACATCACTTGACCCTATGGTTGAAGACATTCACAATCTCTTTGCCACAATTGTTGAAAACAATGTTCAAGATCTCTCAATTAAGGAGCACATTGAAGATGTTTCTACCCCATCCGATGATCAACTCACCATACATCAAGAGCCACTTTTTAGTGATATATTTCAAGGAGTGTTATAAGTATTTAATTCTATTGACATAATGCATGACCCATCGACCAATGATCATATTGAAAATGTCTCTAAATTTCCTTATGATTTAGAGGACATATCTCAATATTTTATTCCAAATCATGATCAAAATCTTTCACCAAAGTCTAGCAATGGCCCTTTTCAAGACATTTTGACCCCCTTTGATTTTATGGTTACAGATACTAAAGGAACCCTAAAATCAACACTTGAAGATATTCAACCACTTACCATGTCTAATGATGACATCCAAGAACCCCTTATAAGCAATCCATCCTTTGAAATTGACCCACATCAAGAACTTGATCCAAAGCATGTCAAAAGCAATTATGAAATTAATCAAGATCAATAATTTGTATCTCCAAGATACTACAATGATCTAATGGACAGTCTCCTATCTATAGAAGATGTCACAAATGATGATCATATCCACATAGTACATACTCCATCTACCCATGAGATACTTTATGCAGATGGACACATAGATGATATTCCTTCAGAACAGGATTCTTGTACTTCTGACATTATAACACAAAAGAGCAAGTTATTGATTCCTAAAGTCAAACTGAATTATCAACATCAGGATTAGATATATCCCAAATTCAGACTGAGAACATCATCTATGAATATATCTAGCATTATCTAGTCAAGGAAACATGTGAGATAGAATAGAATATTCTAGAGTTAGTAGAACAACAAATTCAAATAACATCATCTGCAGTGGTCATTTATCTAAGAATGCATTCTAAACAAGAGCTCTCAAAATAGGTAAAATCAAAGCATGAAGGTACTACTACCACCATACTAGGGGAAACTTCCTCTAGTGTAAATGTCAAGATAGGGAGCACAGAGATTCTTTATGATGAAACCATTGCCAATACTACAACCAGGCACATCATGAATCTTCATCCACCCATCAGCCCATCCATGAATTGGGATCAACTTCAAAAGAAATATTTGAATCAAAAAACAATGAATGTTATCAAAGAAAGAGAATCTAAGAAGCATGATGGACAAATAAAACACATATGGATACCAAAGAATACAAAGAAAGATCATCCCTATCAAGCTCCATCAGTCAAAGAACCTATGGGGAAAAATAAAAAAGGTAAAAGTATCCATCAAAGATGTCCACAAAAGAAAAAGTAGGCTTTTCAAGTGACATACAAAGTATATCAAACAGTTGGTCCTAATTCCACACACACTTTCATATCCACCGACCATTGCTCATCTTCCCAAGTTTGGAGAGTCAAAGATTCCAAGTTGTCAACCAATCCATCTCCTATCCCTAAACACACTCATCCATGCCTCCATGTGTGATATCCAATTTTCAAATTGACCATGTATTGGAAACGACCCTTCATCATAAGGATTTTGGAGGCACTCTATCGCGAGGTGTGCACAAAGACATAGTTAACCCTAGTATTAATAAAACAGATCAAGAATCTCAAAAGTTGCATTCAAGTGCACGTATCTTACCAAAGAAACTTCTTCAAGCAGGATATCGATGGCACATTCTGATAGGGGCATCTACATTAGCAAAACCTTGTGATTTCCCATGAGCTTAAAATCTTTCAAAAAAATCAAAAAAATCAAAAAATATGAAAATCCAAAAAAAATCAGAAAAAGGATTGAAAATAGTAAAGAGAAAAAATTGTCCTCTATTGAAAACCACTACGATGGTGCTTTGGATAGGTACCATGATGAAAAACTAGAAAATAGGCATCATGAGTAGAATCTAGCATCTATGTGCACCAGTTCAGATGAAAGCATCTCATCCCATCTATAATAAATCCAACATTCCATCCATCCCAGCCATAATAAATCCATTCATCCATGAACCATTTATCCAATCCATTTTCATCCATCTGCATCCCTCATCCAATTTATCTTGATCTTGATGAAAGTTTGGGGCACACTTTACACTTGCTTATGGTAAACATCTTGACATGGGCCATTTTCACTAATCCTATCTTATCCAACATTATCTAAGCCATGAAACATTATCCAGATGAGCATTCTTTATATGAACACATTATCATATCGCAAGATAATCCTTGGCATCCTTTGCATTCTTGCCATATCCATCCATCCATACACCTATCCAAGCATCCATCCATGGCATTACATACATTACTAGACAGTGGGGGCAAATATTTACATCTTGCTCCGAGAATAAATCTTGATCTATATCCTCCAACTTATGTGGTGATCCAAACATTGGAAAATATGAAATCAAATTGGTCAAGAATCTCTATTCCAAAAATCCAAATCACTAGCCCATGGCATATTTTGACAAGAATATGTTCCTTATCAGGCTTCATCTTTCATCTAACATCAATCCAAACAATCACTATCAGCCACATCTAATGTGTGCTTCAAACATCACACCAAATCATTCAAACAACTTTTTTCCAAATCAAGCTTCACCAATCCTGATCGATCAAAATCCAATCAATCCATCATCTTGGCATATCCATCCTAATCCTTATGTTGCTTAACACTATCCTTACATTGTTGTGTATCCTCAATAATGTTATCATAATCAATCCTAATCAATCTTGATCAATCCAATCCTTTCATTGTTGTGCATCCTCAACAATGTTATCATCATCAATCCATTTGATCAATCAACTTTAGCTTGGTTTTCAACAAAATCCCAAAACAAGGCATTGATATCATCACACATATGCATATCCAAAAAAAGGCCAAAGATGCAGAGGGATGAAAACAAACAATAAATGAGGGAAGAAAAAATTACTAACCCTAACCATATTTTTTGACAAAAGAAAGAAGATTTAAGTGTACAAAACAATAATGCCAAACACCCATGTAAAATGACTTACAGATTTCAGAAAATGACAATTTTAACATAAACAATAAAAAAATCATTTATGCAAAATACCCATGTAAAACAACTTACAAATTGCACAAAACAACAGTTTTAAAACCCTGCAATCTCTTATAAAACGAAGCCGAAGCCATCAATTTTTACCATAGTGTCCTCTCAAATGAACCAAGAAACTGAAGCAGACGATTTTTAGAATAGTCTACTATCAAACCAACACCACAATGGCTCTATTGACAATGCAACTTAATCAATATATTTTCTCGCACATTTCAAACTTTACTTTCCCACATTGCAACACCCATGTAAAATGACTTACAGATTCTGGAGAACAACAATTTTAACATAAATAATCAATAAATCATCTATGCAAAACACCCATGTAAAATGACTTATAGATTGGGGAGAACAACAATTTCAAAACCATTGATATGCTATGTAACTGCCATGGAAATAGTCTACTCTGAAACCAACACCACAATGGTTGTTTTGACAATACAACTTAAACAAAGTATACTTTCCCACAATACAATATTCAATATTGCATTTACTTCGTCTGCCCATATTTACTCCATCTGTCCCAATCGTACAACAATAACCAAATGATTAAACATTCCTACAAGAAAAAACTTAGGGTTCAACTTTTGTGTATCAAGGACACCAACTCTACCACCCCCAACCCACATAAACACAAAGCTCCACATTTCCACAAAAAAACCTGGTCTAGTCATCGTTGGTTTGGACATCTCCGGTGCTGTAAAATCCAATTCATGGATGGGCTGATGAAATTCTCAGTGAAAACTTCAAACAAAATAGCCTATCAACTAAATACATATAGATATAAATAACTAAATGTTAAATTAGATGAAGACTATGTGAATATTGCATGGAATGTATTTTTAAGTACATTTTATGGCATGATGCCACCAACAGCCCCATTCATTAATGGGTGAAGTACACATGATATGGACTTGGGAATTAATGTGAAGTGAAGCAAGTAATAGAAAGACAAAGGTGATGGTGAAATGGTTCTTTATGACTCAAAATATGGAGATGAATCATTGTGAGAGAGTAATGAGTCCAAAAGGGCATGTAGAGAAATTTAGAGACAAGAAGGGAAGCGAGAAAAGATTAAAAGCATAGATTTTCAGTTGAAGATTCAGAAATCACTTGTTGAAGTGGAATTTTTATGCAATTGGGCAAAATGTTCATAGGTTGAGTGAAATTAGCATGACTAGTTGGCCACGATGAGGAATTTATACAACCACGGCCACTTTTGGTACAACGATAGTGGTGGCGGTTTTGCATGCTTCTGATCTTCTCCCAGTGATAACAACAAGAAAACATAGTGTTGGTGCCAAATATGTATGGCAGTTGCGCATGCTTTTGATCTTCCCCCAGTGATGCTTGAGCTAATTACAAAATGAATTGCTCTTTTAGAGGTTTGTTTGAACCATAGACTTATGGGAAAATGTATGGTTTTCTATTTCCCATTCAGTTTAGTACTACCTACTTTATCCTCTAGACTCTATCAAACAAAATTCATAGCCCTACTAATAAACAGTTTTAAAAAAAAATAAAAAAAAATTGATAAGTAGGAGATATTTTTCATAGCATGTCAAATTACAATATTGTTATCAAGATTCAACTTTGTAGTGTTATGAATCAAACTCATTGACCCATGTTTCATGAATATAATGACTTGAATCTTAAAACTACACAGTTGAATAACAGTTTCACAAAACACAATTGCTTAAAGTGGCCCAATTTTTCTGGAACATATTGTATGGGATGACGTATAGTGAATTGAAGTTGTCTTGAATGATTTTGGACCTTACACATATGGAAATTTGAGTAGAAACTGGCCCTAGTAAATGACAAGATAGTGGGGTTGATGTTATCCCTCAATTACAAGGTGTGTCACTCAACCGTGAACAAGATGATTGCTACACAATGTTTGCAATCGAGTCCTGATTCAGGTCTACCTAGTCACTAGTGAGTTTATTTTGGTTGGTCTTATGTTTTTTCAATGGATTTTATAATGTAAATTAAAGTAATTTCTTCTTCATAACCTCAAAATTTGAATTATTTTGGCATCTTTTTAATATATGGGTATTGTTTTTAATTCTCAATATTTTAGACATCTATGTAAATAAGGGTTTGGGTTTTTTTTCTTTTTCTTTTGATGAATAGGTATATATATATATTAAATATAAAGATAGAAATACATATTCATAAAAAAAGGTGGGTGGTAGAAAGGCACACCCCGAGAGTCACATGGGTAGAGCCTAGAAGTCTAGAGTTACATGGCCCAAGCCCAAAAAGTAAGAAATATTATGGTATTGTTTACATAAATTATGTTATTGTTTTCTCTATGAAAAAAGAGGTTAGTTTGTATTAGTATCAACTTTTCATCTTTGTGTATGGATAGTAGCTTCTTGGATTAAGTGTATTTTGAAACAATGTGTATCTTTTAGGCCTAACTACATGGTTTAAACGTTGGCTCTATCCTTTAATATTTCTTGAGTATCAACTTAGACTTACTAGGGTTTAAAAATTTGAGATTAGCTTTAGTTTTTGAGTAGCATAGACTCTTATCCATATTAGTTATTTTCAATAGAGATAATTTTATAGTGTAAGCCAATTCAACTTTAAACCAATGAATTTTTCTATTCAATCCTCATTGGGCATAAACTATGAACAAATTTATGTTATAAACTTATCCATATCAGATCTATTTTCTTCATATAAGTTTTAGATTAATCCTTTTGGCTCTATTTTCTATGAATAGAGATAGGAAATATCCTTAGACTTATAAAATTTCTTATTGTGAATAGAGAAGTGTTATTTTCTTAGCCTTTTAGGCTTTACTATTGTGAACAAAGATGTGTTATTTTCTTAACCTTATTGACCTTGTTCAATGAATACATTTGAGTACCTACTTTATCTATTTGAGTTTATATACAAAATTATTGTTTTTCAAACATGTTAGAAACCAAGATCAAACATGCAAACCAAAAAAACCTTCCGCAAAATAGAAAAGATAGAAAAAGCAAGAGCTTTGCATGAAGATGTGCAAATAATATTATTCAAGAATTCATAATTACATGAGATGATTTTCTTTATAAAATAAAGCATGCACAACCCTAATCTTATATTGAGCAACAAGATAGATCAACAAGATAAGGATGACAATAATTAACCTAGGAATTAAAATATTACCTAAGTAAACTTATGCAAGTGTAATAATTAATTAATTACACTAACACCCCCCATAAGTGAAACTTAAGGAGACTATAAAAGCATGCACCTAAAACTAAGATGAATGCAAGAAAGCATGAATGGGTCCCAACAACAAAGCCTGATTAGGTACCCATGTACAAATGCAATAATGAGGTAGCTAGAAGGAAAACCCAGTGGGACAAAACCCCCCTACAATGAGATGATTGCTGCAAAGAAGCACTGGAAGAACATTGTAGAGTAACACTAGAACCAAAATCTAGCAAGCAAGGAAAGATACTTTGGTCTACAAGAAACTATATGAGAGTCACTAGAGGACTCAGGGAGAATCATAATAATACAACAATAGACCTAAGGCCACGAAACACTGAAAAACTCACAAACTAGAACAACCCTGGAATTTGTGAAGCAACAATAGATGGTATGATGATAGAATCTAGAAACTGTGTATCTCGATGCCAATGCCAAACTGAGACTAAAAATTTTCCATGGGAACAAGTTCCATAAAGACTTTGGAACATTTACCATAAAAACATGGTCCTCAAACTGAGATGGATCTAAACCAATGCATATCAATAACCATAGGCTCCCAATCTGAAGTTTGAACTAATGTGAATTTGATATGTGTCAAGCTAGAGCAAGATGTGGCCAACAAAAACTAAGAAGCTAGATATAACCCATGTGAGCTATCAAAAAATCAAGATGAGATCAAAGTGCATGCACACTTTAATTATATTATTATGCAAGAAACCCCCCTGATGGAACTTTATCTCAGTTAATTTATTACAATAACCCAAGTAATCTCCAAAGCACCCATCGAGACAAATCTGGAATAATGATCAACTTGGGACATATACATAAAAAATGTGCATTGACATTAATGTAGATCTCCTCAATATATTTCCAACACTGTAAAGAAGGTGAAAATCAGAGATCGTGGAAAAAATTTATGAGGTTGGAAGCCATAAATGAACATCTAAATTAACATAGAAATAAATAAATATAAACCAAAAAATACTAAGAAATAAACTGCAGCATAGGATAGTGCTCAAAACTAGCTTTCCAATGGTATCTTTTTGCAAGAAAATGATATTGTATGCAAAAGTTACACCCATTTTTGTGAAAACTACTCTAGGAAGGCCAATCTAGCATATAGGGGCCCCAGGGGACTAAAAAAGAATTTTGGCCTTTGGTCCTATACACGACTAGGGGCTGGTGGGCTAGGGTTGTGGTGGAGCCCTTGGTCCTCCATAGGACTGGCAGTAGTAAGAATAGCCTACAGGGGTTGTGCGGATGGCCCCAGGTCCTCCATGTGATCGGGGAGGGGCAGAGGGAGCCCACGTGGGTTAGCTGACCAGTGGCCTTTCGGTAGTGCCGCTACCCTGAGTAGTCAATGGGTGGCCACTTGGTGGTGGAACCAATTAGAATTGGGAGCACTGGCTTAGATCTTGAAAACCTCCTTTTTTTGCATTTTTTTCAAAAATCGTGCATCATAATGCATGTTGGCGAGATCGTACGACCTGTCTGGCAAATTTTTTTGCCTTAGAAACCATTTTCTCCAAAATCAATGAAACGAAAGGAAATCTTGGGGTTTTTGGGTGCTACGAACATGATGGTGACCTCCATTTGTGCCCAAAATGCTCTAAAAATTTGGCTACCCTCAGAGCTTGCAAAAAACTTTGAGCTTGAAACCTTCATAGATCTGGGAAACAATGACACAAATTTCCAAAATAAAAGCCAATCTTGACTTTTTCCAATGCTCTAAATCCAATGGTGAAGCTCAATCTAATTCAAAACTCTACATAGATGAACTCAAGGCATGAAGCCCTCGAGGAATCCCCTCTGCAATGATTTCCTCAAAAATCTGAGAAGGGGCTACAAATCAAGGATTTGATACCATGTTAGAAACCAAGATTAGACATGCAAACCAAAAAAACCTTCCATAGAAGATAAAAATAGAAAAAGAAAGAACTTTGCATGAAGATGTGAAAATAATATTATTCGGGAATTCATAATTACATGAGATGATTTGCTTTATTAAAGAAAGCATGCACAACACTAATCTTATCTTGAGCAACAAGATAGCTCAACAAGATAAGGATGACAATAATTAACCTAGGAATTAAAAATATTACCTAAGTAAACTTATGCAAGTGTAATAATTAATTAATTACACTAACAAAACATGGGTATGTGCAGGATCATCATCTAAAAAAAGGCCCTTAAGTTGCGAAAAATTCATAAAAGTCAGAGTTAGGAAACTTGATGTAAAAAATTGAATAAGTTATCTATATTATTTCAAAAATATGTAAGAATAGAATCTATAGCAAATTGAATGTAGTTTCTAAACTAATAGGTTTGTTTTAAAAAAAATCTATTTAGTGAAAATTTGAAATTTCAATGGAGTAGTACTTAAATTTTGAGGAAAGAAAAAGAACTAGGTGTCTGTCTGACCACCCTAACCACGATAAAATGATAATTATTTTTTATAATATTTTAGATATAAGTAGAGGACTCATGTCCTAATGTGATGCATAATTTTTTGTAATTATTTTCCAAGTAAATAATTAATTATGAAATTTTTATTACAACTTTTAAAAATATAAAAACTCGTATGTTTGACTACCTTAACTTGGTAAAAAACTTGATGAAATTCAATTTTTTTTAATCCTATAGTATGCAAAGATAGAATGTGATGCATTTTTAGGATTCAAAAAATGTGATACTATTTGAAAGCTATAGATGTTTTTAAATCAACCTATTAATCAGGACTTTAGTCGTTATTCAAATAGAAAATGAATAATAATTATTTATTAAATTCAAAGTAAAGCATAATTTATATTGGTGGAACGCTGAGAATCTCCTTTAAAAACCATTTTTTGTTTAATCAATTTTGGGTAAAAAAAAAGTCATTAGCCACATACCCATCATATCGCCACTTTTTGGCCCATCATAATCCTGCACATACCCACATATTTGACACCTTTGTTCTCTCTATTACTACGATTTCATTATATTTAAAGGCCTTAACCTTATATAAATCAAGAGCATTTGATAACTATTTCTTCAATTATTTCTATGAATTTTAGAAATGAAATGAGGTTCATCCTTTTGGCTTACAATGTTATGTTCATTATTTTCATTGTTAGTAATAGACCAAAAAATAAAAGAGTATATTTTGGACTCATATTTCATTTATGATTATATTGGTGCAAGAATTGTAGGACTCTTTTATAAGAGTGTGTATATATTTATTTGTATATGTATATATGCTTAAATGTATGAACATAAACCTTAAGCAATGACTCCTTATAGATTTTAAATCGTTGATATATATATATATGCAAATAAGAATGTGTGTGTGTGTGTGTGTGTAATGGAGTTATTTATTTTTCTTGAAATCAATTCTATTTTAGATAAGACTATGATTGATTATTTCTTTGAAGGAAACTAGAAAAGAATTCAAGATTAAATAATTATTTCTAACCATATATAACTTTCTAAGAACCCTATTTTTATATTTATAATGTAATTTAATATAGAGAATATTTTATCGATATCCAATTTGAGATATAGGTGTATGTGAACATTTGGGCACATAATTTTATGTTATTTATATGAAATATTTGGCCAAAGTAGTGCAAAAATTTTTCTTTCATTATTGGTTTTATGTGTTTAGAGTCATATTTAATCAAACATATCTTGCATGACTAGAGAGTGTTTAGAAGATTTCTTAATTGGTTATGTGCATTCGAAAACAACACTAGATCTCAGATGTCCTTTTAACAATAATTTTACCTTAATCTACTATCTTCCTTAAGGGTAGGGCCAATTACAGAAGGATGGTGTTTAGAGGATTGTTAGTTTTTTTTGGAGATAAAGCACTCAGGTGATGCTCTCCCTCTTGCAATCAAATGCCGAAGACTTGGAATATCAAAGACAAACTATGAAAATCTTCCTTTTGATGTATCATCATTGTGACATTTCTCTCATCGAGTGATGATGACATATGTAATTGTATTTACGATTCTTACTTTGGATTAGTAAGTTTAAACTTGATTATTGTAAACATTGAGATTTTATATTCATGTTTGGGTAAATGGAATCAACATGATTATCCATTCAAGATTTGATGTATTATTGGAATGATTGTGAAAATGAATGTGAATTTTTTTTTTATGTGATCTACTCATTTGTATTATCAAAATAAATAAATAAACTGGTGTTATCTAATGGACCAAATGGGCTCATTACAAACAAAGTATTTTACAAGAATTTTAATAATGTTGCGATCTTCATAAAAATTATCCTAAATGTTTCCTAGTGAGTACTTTTAAAATAGTCACAAGAACGTATAACTAAGTATACATCCATTATAACTTTGGTTTCACTTTGAACTTCTTTTATTTGTAAAATTGACATATTATGTGTTATATGTAGGCATAGGTTTTTCAATAGAACTAGTATTTTATCTCTTTTTTAATCATAGGAGGATCCTCATTACCCATTTCCATTTTCTTAGTCTTATGATGGTGAGGTTATAAAGATGTATTTCCATAATCATCAATACCCTCTACTTAATTCATGTTTGTAATGATAAGTGATGTAAGAGAACATTAATGATTCTATCACTTAACACTATTTATTTCATGTAGGCTATCTACTTGGGAAGCTTGTTTGCTTCTTTTACACTTTGTGGATAAGTTATATCTTTTATGTTTAAGTTTTGTGAGTGTTCTTGGATAAATGATTCTATGATGTTTTCACCTACTCACATGTAGCATTTGATTGCACTGTGACTTTGGAGCTTTACATCCAAGATTTAAACTCTACATACATGATTTTTACTTGCACATAGGAATATTCAATGATAGTTATGGAGAATTCATGATGCATTGGAAATTGTTCTTGCATTGCTCATAGTTATGATTTCCCATTTACAAAAACAAAAAAAAAAGAGGTTAGAGAG
>VDFB02094482.1:0-24436 GCA_007258455.2 Sequoia sempervirens
TGCTCATTCGTTTCAAAGCTCTCTTTATAGCACAGTTGTGCATTGTCTCCAAGAGTCAGATGAATCTTTGGTATTTCAAGAAAAGATTCAATTGGATAACACTAAAAATGATCTAAACTATGATTTTATAATCAAAGTATCCAAATGCATTGCAACAATCCGAAACTCAACTTCCATTTAACATGTACAATGAAAATAAACAGAACGAAAAAAGCATTTGCTTCAAAGTTTTAAAAGCTATTTCAACAGATTGTCTAGCCATTGTCCAAAATATGGTTTTCTATCAGCATAGTCCTTGAACCTTCTTTAGGTCTAACTGCTAGTTTGTTAATTCATTCTCATTGAAAAGTCAAATTGTGAAATGTTCCCAAGGATAATTATACTTATTTAGCTCTTTTAATTGTTATATATTCAAAGACTAATTAGCAATCCAAACAGTCTCTACTTTAGTCACATGCAATTCAATGCACTGATTTTGTATCAATAAATTGTGTACTTTCAGCCACTAGTTTTAATCAAAGTATGCATATGGATTCAGAATCAAACTCTCAAAATAAATGCACATATAAATGTGTCTTTTTCTTCATTTCATAATGTATCTATGTATCCATAAGTGCATTCATGCATATATCGGTTTGTGCATATATCTTGTCATCTCTTTATGCATCTATCTATATATGTATGACTGTATCTATGGGTACATGTATACCTCGATTTATGTATATATGCACCTATGAATTGCATAGACACATCCATGTATATATGCATTTATCAATAACTTGCATGGATACATGTATATATGCATCTATGGACTCATGCATACAGGATTACATCTGCGAAGGTTTCATCTGCATTTCATACGTATTATACAGTAGAAACCCTCTTGTTCATTTTACTTCATGCATGTGAGCACTATAGAGTTTGTATTTTTTTAACTACTGCAAAGTGGTCCCATAAAGAGAGCTTTGGAACCAAAATTATGTGAGCATGTGCGGTAATGAGAGCTTTCCAACAATGAGTCAACAGTGTGTTGCTTTGAGCTTTTCCGTTCTCATGAAAGCACAAAGGATAGTGGGATTCTGTTAAAAGTCATGGTTGTTGTCCTCGTAGGCATAGATGCAAACAATGGAAGCGTAAAGAATACAGTAGAAACCTTTTTCCTGCTCACAAGCATTAAAATTCTACCAAATGTCATCGTTACTGTTCTTGTATCATGGGACTATAAAAAACTATGCCAAGAAATGTTGTAGAATCCAAATTACATTGTTGCCATAGAGCAGCTAAGTAATATTGCTTTTCGGTTTTTAGTCTATTTGAAACAAGAAATGCAAGGAAGGTTTCATAGTGCTTTAAGGCAGTTGTACACTTTGATTATAAATTCGTATTTTAAACTACATTTAGTATTGTTTATTTGAATTTTTCGTTGAAATGCGAAGGTTTCATCTGCGTTTGATAGGAATTATTGTTTATAAGATGTTGTGACATACATTAATTGGATGTATCCATCATCTTTCTTATCAAGATGCTAACAACCTTGCTTTGTATTTGTCCTTGAATGTATCTGCATTCTATGAACTATGAACTGTACTTGCATATCACTTGGCTGTACAAGTAATAGTAAACGCAACCCAATGGTACAAATCACAACACAAACATGGTGTTCTAGGGCTAATTTGTTAATTGTCTTTGATTAATAGTTCTAATGCACACAAGGCTTATTGCAATCATTTTTTTCTTTGAATTGCTATGTACTTAAAGGCTAACCAGCAATTGCCTAATTATTAAGATATGGGACAATACAAGGACAAATGATCTGCTAACTGAATGAGGTCATTTTACTTCAACTACCTAGCACTTATTCTTAATTGTTTAATGCAATGACATGCAACCAAAATTCAGAACAATTAGCATCTACACACACCCATGCATAGATACATGCTCTCTAATATATTGATATGCATATGGTTTTCTATCAGCACAATCCTTGAACACTGTCTAGGTACGGGTGCTACTCTATTAATTGACACTGATAACTAGATAAAATGTATTCATAGACACATAGCTACACACATGCTCCAATGCACACATGGATCGATATATGCATGGATGTATACATATATACACGGACACATACATACATGATCACGCACTTACAACTATATATGCGTTCATGTATCCATGGATGGACATTTCCATGTATCAATAGATCACTTAATATATGCACATATTGAAATGACTACATGGGCCTGGGGAATGAATATTTATGTGTCCTTTACATGATAGCAATGAATCCTATAAATTTGCATATATGCATCAAAGCACATAGCTATCAATGAAGCTATGCATTTGCATTTTCACAAGCACTTTAAAACAATCACGATTCACAAATCCACTCCCATGGGTTCCAAAAACAGATAAATGCCAATTTACCAATATGAAATATAACTCACGAAATTGAGTTCATATATCTTTAAAAGCAATATGCACAACAACCACAATATGACTAGATGGCTAGCAGGCGCCATCCACAAAAAAATATTTAAAGCAAATGCAACAGTAATCTGGTATATACACACATACATACATGGCTACATAGATACATGCATTCATATATACATAATTACATGTACACACATATACATGCAAACCTGTATGCATGGATGGATACAAAGACTATGTTTCATGGGATTATTGAACAGTTAACTTGCTTTCTGTATGCTTCCATATTTTGCACATGTGCCTATGAGGACAATAACCATAATATTTGACAGTATTCCTCTATCCTTGAGAATAGTTCATTGGTTCCAAAGCTCTCTTTATAGGACAACTGGTTTTTTACAGTCAAAGTATCCAAACTATGATTTTACAATCAAAGTATCCAAATGCATTGCAAGAGTGCGAAATCCAAGTTCCATTTAAGATGTATAATGAGAATAAACAGAAGGGAAAATGAATTTGCTTTAAAGTCCGTACAGCAATTTCAACAGGTTGTATAGCCATTGTCCAAAATATGGTTTTCTATTAGCATAGTCCTTCAACCTTCTTTACGTCTAACTGCTACTTTGTTAATTGACTTTGATTGAAAGGTCAACATGTGAAATGTGGCCAAGGATAATTATAGTTAACTGTACGTTTCCTCCAAGATTTAGATGAATCCTTGGTATTTCAAGGGAAGGTTTGAATCGATAACACTTAAAATGATCTAAACTATGATTTTACAATCAAAGTATCCAAATGCATTGTAACAATGCAAAACCCAACTACCATTTAAGATGTACAATGAAAGCAAAAAGAAGGGAAAATGCATTTGCTTAAAAGTTTTTAAACCAATTTCAACAAATTGTCTAGCCATTGTCCAAAATTTGTTTTTCTAGTAGCATAGTCCTTGAACCTTCTGTAGGTCTAACTGCTACTTTGTTAATTGACTTTGATTGGAAGGTCAAAATGTGAAATGTGGCCAAGGATAATTATACTTATTTATCTCTTTTGATTGTTATATATTCAAAGACTAATTAGCAATCCAAACAGCCTCATGTCTAGTCAAATGCCATTAAATCCATTGAATTTGCATTAATGAATTGTGTACCTTTAGCCACTAGTTTTAATCAAAATATGCATATGGTTTCAGAATCAAATTCTCAAAATTTTAAAAGCTTCATTTTTTGAAACGAAGATCTAGTTTTGAACCCCAGCTGCTTAATTTTTATGAAACATATAGCATATGCCACTCACAATACCCATTTGCAAAGATTGTCCTTGTAACAAAAAGCAACAATATGATTACAAGTACAATCAATATAGTGAGAATCTTGAATCAACCCTTTTCTCTGTCTACTATACGCAATTGTAAACAAAGGAGAAGGTTCATTCTAGAAACTCACCTTCTACTACTTGCTTCAAGAATTTTCCACAGCTGGGCCGCTACACGACCTCTTTTCTCCCAACCAAAAGCATTGCACCATGTAAAAAGCTTACATTAGAAAACAAAAAACATGTCTTTGTTTTTTCCTAAAAGAATAACAATATATAGTACTCTTACTGCGATGGATACTAATAGTAAAAACCATTTAAACACTACAAAGCATTTTTCTAGATTCAAGAGACATAAGTATAAATGCAAACAAGATTAACTACACAAACTACTTGCGAAAGCTTCTTGGACCACAAATCTTCTAGCAATGAATTTGATCGCTCTTTTGCATAGAGACTAAGCGTTTCTATGAAGCAATGTACTATCTGCTCTATGGCGCTTGATATGGTGGTTCTACAACTTTTTTGACTTATAGTTTTATGACTGAACATACAAAAATAGTATACTTGACATCAGCAGGAGTTTTATACTTCTTAGGGAGGAGAGAAAAGGTATCTATTGCATTCTTTATGCTCCCATTGTTTGCATTTATGCCTACAAGGACAACAACGACGACTTTTTAACAGAATCCCTCTATCCTTTATGCTTTCATGACAACAAAAAAGCTCAAAGCAACACACTGTCGACTAATTCTTGAAAAGCTCTCTTTATCGCACATGTTTTGATGACAACGGTAAAGCTCAAAACAAGACACTATCGACTCACATGCATGAAGTAAAATGAAAGATACAAAAATAGTAACGATGACATCTGACAGAATTTTTATGCTTGCCGGCAGGAAAAAGGTTTCTACTGCATTCTTTATGCTCCCATTGTTTGCATTTATGCCTACGAGGACAACAACCACGACTTTGAACAAAATCCCTCTATCCTTTATGCTTTCATGACAATGAAAAAGCTCAAAGCAACACACTATCGACCCATTGTTGAAAATCTCTCATTATCGCACACATTGACATAATTTTGGTTCCAAAGCCCTCTCTATGGGACCACTTTGCAGCAATAAAAAAAATACAAACTCTACAGGGCTCACATGCATGAATTAAAATGAACAAGAGGATTTCTACATAATACCTATCAAACACAGATGAAACCTTCACATTTCAACAAGAGACTCGAATGGATAACACCAAAAGTAGTTCAATATACAACGGAAAAGCTCAAAGCAACACACTGTCGACTCACATGCATGAAGTAAAATGAACAAGAGGATTTCTACATAATACCTATCAAACGCAAATGAAACCTTCGCATTTCAACAAGAAATTTGAATAAACAATACTAAAAGTAGTTTAAAATGCGAATTTATAATCAAAGTATACGAATGCCTCAAAGCACCATGAAACCCTACTTGCATTTCTTGTATGAAATAGACTTAAAAATGAAAAGTTACCTCTTCTGAGCTCACTGTCCAGCGTTTTACTGTAACGACACTCTGGAAATTACCAAATTATGACCTCAAATAACTCGTTTCTGGGTCTGGACTCTACAACTATAACATATCCTGCTCAGTCGCTAGAACTCTCCCTCAGAACACCGCTTACAGAAGACAAAAACAACACACGCAAAGTAATAGAAATGCATACCAAGTAACTTAACTCTATATTAAATGACCAAAGTACCCTAGCCACGCGTGGCCTCCAAACCATCCCAGCGCCTTCACCTCGAGCCACATGCCATTCAATGCATTTAATTTTTATTCATACATAACGTATGGCTACCGCCACCTTGATAAACTATGCCTTTGCTTAATTTTAATTAATCAATTTTTGCGCTCGCAGTTTCTTGATATTTTAATGCATTTAATCTGCGTTCATGGATTACGTTACCTCTAGCCAACTTTTTTTAAACTATGCCTTTGCTTAAATTTATTTAATCAATTTATGTGTTAGCATTTTCCCAATTTTTTTTAAAACAAAATGATTTTAAAAGCTACTAGGACGAATAGAAAAATAGATAAATGCTAATTTCAATATATAAAATAGCTCTCCAAATTCAAACTATACAAAAATAAGTAATATGTTAAATGGCCAAATCGGTTGGTCAATGCTAGTGGTTAAATGCATTAGGGTGAATGTATAAGTATACACCTAGAGAGAACTAATAATAGATAACCAGTTTGTGAGTGTCCCATGCAAACAAAATATTACCATAGCCGTCTAAATAGTGCTTAAATAATGATGGAAATGTGTTTTATTTCAAAGTAGTTTGGCACCATTCGTAATCTTGATGTGAATTAAATATGTATAATTTTTTTTTTAAAGTTTATAATATTTTTTTTATTGGGTGTGGAAATTTAAGTTTAATATGTTGATTATTATATTTAATTAAAATTAATTTTATTAAATAATCATAATGTTTCAATATAATTTTGAGTTTTTTCTTTAATAATAAGATGTTTTCTTATATATATATATGAAGTACATTTCATGTAGATATAAATAATTTATATTTAACATTTTAACTACAAAATTTATTTTAATTTGGAAGAATTGTATTATTTGTTTGGATTTACTCTTTTGCTTTTTTTACAAAAAGAAAAAAAAAATTGCTAGAATAAATAAACATGTTCTAAAATTTCTCAAAATTGACTTGCATTAAAAATAACCAACTAAAATGCATTAAAAATAATTAACTAAATTGCATGACTTGATAAGGGGTTGTTTCATTGGGGTTAGATGTCATTGCAATAATAAATGCAACACGTGCATAGTATTATGTCATGTCATGGACTCCTAGGTACTTACCTCTAGGCTGGTCTAGGTGACTGCCTATATTTTCATTTCATTTGGTGTGTCTTGAGCGTTTGGTTTTATGCAATGGATGGGTCCCTTCATGTTAGCATCCAAACAACAATGGTGAAGCTCATTTTGGATCTTGGTTATACTTAGGGTATGTGGAATATGTTTGGCATGATGTACAGTCCCTCGCTTGTGCCTCCACTTCCTTCATGCCCCATGATGACATTGGTGATGTCATTCATCAATTGATGGTCCATTTTAACTATTTTTTGGAACATCTTCATGCTATCAAAAGGTTTCAACTCTATCTTCAACGTACTACAAAAAGAAATTTCTCTTTTCCAAAAGGTTACTCTCCCTAAAAACACCGTCCTTATGGACTTGGATTGCTGCAAAGATGATGAGGCAAATGATGAGGAGGTTCCAAAGAAGTCTCTTTGTTCAAATATGCATTGTGATAACACAAGTTTATGTTTGGTGGCTATGAGGCTTGTGTAATTTTCCTTCACCCCCATTTGCTTCCTTGCAAACTACTTCTAGACATATAGCTTATGGTTTATTTTTTGATAAGATCTTTTTTACTATATATAATAATGGTATATGTAATATCTAGTTATATTTCTAGTTTGACTTCTCATTGGACTTTGTTTCTGTGGCATTGATGTTTGGTTCCTTTGGGGAGATTTTTTTGTTCTTGGATCTTAAACTAGGTTATATATAAAAGAACTAATTAAATTACATTAATATTTTTGTTTGAATATAAATTTTCCCTAAAATTATTGATACTGAAATGCTTTGTATCTAGATTAAATATAGTGTAATTTTATTCATAGCTTCTAAATCATTTTTTTCTAACTAGTTGTCTTCTTCAAGTTTTATTCTAAGTCATTTACTTATCTATTTTAAATTCTAACATTTATTATTTTTACTTCATTTTTTTTATCTTAAAGTTTACATGGTAACATATATTCACTTTATTTCATTCTAATTAGTTTATATATCTTAATATTAACATGCTAACATTTATTATGTGGGTTTTATTCTAATTCTTTTTTGTTATTATTATAAAGTTTAGATAATAGAATAGATAGTTATAATTGTAGTGGTGAAATTTGCATATCCATGCCATTTTCATTTAGTTTGTGCCTATTTTGAGAGGAGTGCTTTGATACATAGACATATTGACAAATGACATAATTTTGTGCAAAGTCTAGCCCTTTCCCTATATTATCCATCTATCTTATTACACATTTTACTATATACCTACCACTTATCACTTTTCACACATCCTTATTTATTCACCATATCCACATATTTATTAATCATATTCTAACACATACTCTAATGCACACTCTATTCACTATGATCTAGACCCTTTCTAGTCCTACGACTAGTTTGTGATTGCAACCTATTGTCCTCATGGTCATGGAATCATCCTAGTCTAAATTATATTTTTTTAAATTTGAATTAGATTAACTTCCACTCTTTACTATTTTCTCTGAAAGTTAACTAAACACAAGTGTAATAAATTCATTATATCATATTATAAGATCATTAAATTATTTAAATAACATTCAGATCTACACACTTCAGTTGATTTTCTAAAAGGAAGATAGAATTACAGTCATTCTAGAGGTATTTTCTTGATTGAAAGTGTTATTTTTTGTATTGTTCAATTTCAAGGGGTTAACCAAGGAACACTATCCTTACATGCCTTAGTTTTATGCCAACCTAACAAATATATTTATCAATACTACCAAACCATATAGATATCAAGGTGCATAGAAGAAATAGTTTAGGTAACTTGAGTAAAGAAAATAGTAACAACTTATAAATTACATGAGTCAAGTTTGTGATTAAAGGACAAAATAGTAATCATAATTTCCTCCTCCTCACTAAACCTAGACTCTACATAGTCAAAGTAGAATATTTTGATCCTTAAGAAAATCACCATTTTATTAGCTACTTTTTGAGATTATGTTATCTAGTTTTCTATTTATATTTAGGGTATGTGCAGGATCATGATGGGCCAAAAAGTGGCGATATGATGGGTATGTGTAGGGTATGTGGCTGACAACTTTTTTTTACCCAAAATTGATGAAATGAAAAGGGTTTTTAAAGGAGATTCTCAAGTTTCCACCAATATAAATTATTCTTTACTTTGAATTTAATAAATAATTATTATTCATTTTCTATTTGAATTGTGACTAAAGTCTTGATTAATACTCGATTGAGAAAAACATCTATAGATTTCAAATGGTATCACATTTTTGAATCTAAAACATGTGTCACATTCTATGCTATAGGATTAAAAAAGTTTGAATTTCATGAAGTTTGACCAAGTTAAGGTGGTTAGAAATACAATTTTTTATATTTTTAAAAGTTGTAATAAAAATTCATAACTAATTATTTACTTGGAAAAAAATAAAAAAATATGCATCACATCGAGACATGGGTCCTCTACTTATATTTAAAATATTATAAAAATAATTATAATTTTATTGTGGTTAGGGTGGTCAGGATAGACACCTACTTATTTTTTCCCTGAAATTTAAGTACTATTGCATTGAAATTTCAAATTTTCACCAAATAGATTTTTATTTTTAAATAAACCTAGTAGTTTAGAAACTACATTCAATTTGCTACAAATTCTATTCTTACATATTTTTGAAATAATATAGATAACTTTTCAAATTTTTACATCAAGTTTCCTAACCCTAATTTTTCTAAATTTTTTGCCACTTAAGGGCCTGTTTTTCCCATGATGATCCTGAACATACCCAAGTTACCATATTCAATTATTACCAATCATTGATACCTAGGTATCATTTATTTACCTAGGATTATTTATATGTATTAGTAAAGGATTAGCCTACATAACGTTAAAGAAATTTTATTTTTTATTATATTTTATTGAAGCCATCTAATCCTAGATATTCCAACCTTCTTATTATGGTTTCACATTACCTTAGGGATTTTATATTTGTAATTTATAATATTACATCTTATTTTTTATATTTAAAGTTACCACTTACATCATTGTTCTTCATTGATTGATCTTTTTTAGAGGGTTCGGTCCAAATAATAAATATCTTCTATCTTATGTCCATCCTTAGATTATTCTTGATGTTTATATTTTATATAAATTTTAGATTTATAATTATACATTATTTTTATATCACTTCTTTACTCTTAATAGGGTTGTGAGCCATTATTATATAATTCTATGATCCCTACATGCTATACTCAGAAATAGATCTCTATTATGAAATTATGGATTCGTACCGTTGATTGTTATCATCAATACATGCTTCTTATTGACAATTAATGTTAAATGTTGCACATTCATAGCTTGATAGCACTAAATTGTTAGGCTAAAAGATGTATGTTAACATAGACAAGGGGGTACAAATCTTGATGGAACTATTGTAACTAAGGTTCCAATTGACAAGAGTAGGATACTCTACTACACATTTGGCTCTACACAACCAAGGAGGTGATCCTAGAGGGAATTAACACACTAAGGGTGAGTGTAGGATAATGAAAAGCCAAACAATGGAAATAGGGATAAATATACATTTTTACTAAGCCAGAATCCAAAAATAGATATTTGACATTTTGTATGGTTGTGTGAAAATTAAGTTTTTCTTTGGTAAAAACCAAGGAAAAATGGATATATTTTTAGAACAGATATATATTTCTTCGAAATGAATATCCATTATGAAATTCATCAACACTTTAGAAAATAGATATCTATTTTGCAAAAGTTAAAAATTAAAAAACAAGTCTTCTCCTTTATCAAAATGACACATGATAGAGGATAAGAGAGAAGAAAAATGGATATTTGAAGTAGGGAGATCTAATATCTTTTTTGGAGATTTAGTTTTTTTAGCTTGAATTGGTCATAGTTTAGAGGTAAGTTAGTTTTCTTTCACTTTTTTCAGTTTTATCTATTTTTTTCAAAGTTATTAGTATGATTTAGGTTTTCATTTTTAAATTTTAGGAATTAGTTAAAAAAAATTAAGTTTTGAATTGTAAATAACATTATAGAAATGAGGTTGCAAAAGGAAACATGGGCCCTACTAGTATAAGGGGTGCATAATAAGATATTTTGAAGTAAAATTTATTGTTGGTGGGGGTATCATAGAGCAATCTTCTATAATAATTGAAGCTATGAAAATTCTTAGTGGTATCAAAATAGCTTTATCTATAGGGATAAAAACTCTATAGGTGGAAGGAGACTCTAAAACTATCATTGATGATATCAAAGGTGAAGGTATTTTTGGATGGTCTTGTGATAATATTATTGTGGATATCCAAAATATCATCATGTAATTGGAAAGAAAAAATATCTCATATATATAGAGAAGGTAATAAGATCACTAACACCATGGTCAACCTAGGGATATCTTTGGATTCTACAAGATGTTGGAGAGACTACATTGCTCTACCAAAAAAAGTAAAAGGTTTGATCCTTAAGAAGAAAAAACCCAATATCCAAAATGAGGAGAGCCCATTATGATTTATTAAAAGATAAATTTATTGTTTAATCTTGCCAAAACCCTTATGATGGGTAAGTTCATGTGGGATTGGATGTTAAGAATGGATTGGTACATGTGGAAATTCAAGGCTACTGCTAACATTTATCATAAGTTGAGGTGGAACATGATCTTATATAAAGGAAAAAATACTTGCATCTTAAGAACCACTAAACTTTTCCCACACAAGGCTACCCTTCCTAGCTTTAATGAAATTGTCACTAGTTTTAGTTGGTAGGGAAAAATGAAACCCATATCTCAAAACATATGATAAGTAATTACAAAAATATTGTTTGTTGAATCATTATTATCAGCCCCCCTCTCATGATGTCCTTAAATCATTTTAATTTATGCTTCTTCAATCATGGGATTTTGGAAAATAAAATTGTCACATGGGGATATATAATCAAATTTATTCAAGACAACAAAAATATCACTTCATCTTACATATCTTAAGAAGGGTTATGGTATTATGGGATTTGGAAGGCTTGGCAAGCAGTTTGTAATTGTCTTAATTGGAAAAATGCTTCTTTGGAGCATGGTTTTAGTTTTAGTTTTTCTTCCATTTGGTGGAATAGAATGGTCCAATACTAGGATCAACCCCTTGCTATTGCATTCCCAAGATATGCATTAGCTCTCTTCAAGAAGGGGATTCATCAATTTGGCGATCTTTGGGATTTCAAAGCTATGGACTAGTTTGATTGGCAAGTTATTAAGGATAAATTTTGTCTAAGCAATAAGTTTCAAGGTTTTGTGATCTTTCTAAAAGCTTTGGTTCCTATGGATCTTGTTATAAAATTATGCACTCCTTTACAATGTAATTCCTTCAAGGATTGGTGGTGACTGTCCAAGTTTCAATTTGGTTGTTTTCCTTTGAAAAAAATTATTTGAGCCTTCTTCCTTCCTTGTCCTTAAATCCTAGACTTAATCAGAAATGGCATTGTAAGTTTACAGAAAAAACATGGAGAAGGTTGAGTGCCCAAATTTATGGAATTCTAAAGCTGAATCTAATGCTCAGATTTTAGGTTGGAAAGTTTTGCATGTCAAGTTTCCTATGGGTGATAGATTGAAATACTTTGTGGTGCAGCCTACTAGATGTCCTTTTTGCCAGCATAGAGAAAGTTTGAAACATGTCTTTTGGGATTGTTCTTGGGCTAAAATTAAATGGAATGCTATCTTCAAATACCTTCCTAATATTTTTGGGCATACTTTAAGATGGAAAGAAGCTATTTTGGGTTTTGGTTTACAAAATAATGTTGTGGTTGATTCTATGAGGAAAACAATTTTGTACATCATATGGAAAAGTAGATGTGTCTTAGTTTTTTCAAACCATAATGTTCATCAGGAAGGAGAAATGCTAAAGTTTTACTCTGATGTTATCTTTCAAACTGTCTTTTTGTGTTCTCATATGCAGGGTGTTTCCAAGGAGAATGTGAAGATTGATAATCAACTAGACAAGATAAAGTTTAATTTGTTGCAGATGCATGGAAATGATGTTATGTGTTCCAAATAGCTCCAATGTATGGTTAAGTTTAGATTATAGGGTTGGTCTTATGTGATGTGTGGGGTCTTTGTTCTTTCCTCATGTTTGTAATGGTCTTTGTTGACTACTGGTGTTTGTATCTCTCTTGCAGCTTGCTGGTTGCTTCTTCTTAATTGTATTTTTTTTCTGCATTTTTTCAATAAAAAAAAACCCTTTAAGCATTTTGTTCTCTCCTACCATCTTAGCCCAACAAGCCAGCTAATCCTAATTTAGAGAATAGGTGGGGATATGCTTTATATAGATCTTGGCTCCTATGAATAATTTCATAGAGATGCCCTCATGTGGCATATCTATGTAGAGGGAGTCCTAACACCTTTAATGGAGAGTCACAATTAAAATGATGAGAACCTGTCAATTCAGTTTGCTAATGGCTAGAGTAATCAACAAGTCAAGATGGGTGGTATTTCTTTTGAGGTTAGTGAGGAGATTATAGCTATAGTGGCTAGTCTCTCATGCAACAGTCAAAAACTCAAGAAACAGACCAAAGTTTAGGACACCAACACATGAACCAATTTTCCAAAGATAACAATCACCCCACACAATTGCATGTGGGGTATAACCAAAGTAAGCCACTAGCACTGTGGGAACAATTTTGTTTGTTGATAATGAAATATTTAAATTTAGAGGTAGGTTTAAATGTTTTTAGCATTACCATATTCCCTTGCTAAATCATTTCAAACACCATCTATTTATAAGCTTCCCTTTCTTCATTCTTTCATCCCTTAAGTTATCTATGAAAGAGGTTGTTGATATCTCGACTAAGAACCTTGGTAAATCCCCTATCTCGCTCCATCAGGGGCTTATTCTAAGGTTATACCATTTTCTTATAGATAATGCTCTACCTTCCCAAACCTATTTGAGCTATCATGGTGTAAGAGGAGCAAAATGTCAACCCACCTTGAAACCCCCTAAACCCCCTCAATGCTGGCAAACCCGATACCAAGTGAAAGCTAAATCCTAATGCCAACTAGCCCTCTCCTAAAACTAGCCCTCCCCTGCACAAATAGTTTAATAAAAGAGAAAAAAAACCATGTATAGAGCCAAAAAACTACAATGGTGGGCCTTTGTGAGCTAAATAATTCTCCTATTAAAGAGTAGGGAAAACATACTATGAAGAATAAGCCATATAATAAAAGAAGAGTTTTATCACCTTCTTTGTTGAAGAAGAAAATTTTGAGAACAAGGAGGGTGAAAATATCACTAATAACACCTATGACGATGATAACATGACTATTACTGAGCTTGAATTTGGTTTTGAGCCTACCACTATGAGAAGATCCAATAGTTTGGCTGACAAAGCAAAGGCTAGAGGTCATTATTGATGAAATATCAAGAAATTTTGAACATGAAAACATACATGATAACAATAATGAGGACATGGAGGAGGATGCATAAGGTAACATTGATGGTCCTATCCACTTTGGTTCAAACTCAATAAAATTATTATGGAGGACTCTACCTCGATCTCTACTCCCTCATGAGTGTAACGATGAAGCTAGCCATCTCTGTGAGAAAACTACTCAATATTGTAATGCTTTCATGACAAGTGATCCCACAATACTGGTTTACAATTTTTGGCCAAACTAGACATTGAACTAATTTTTTTAACTAAATCTTCACTTTCGAGCACTTATAGTTGCTAAACCACGAGGAATTTGAAGATGATGCAAACTAGTGATTTGCGACATTTTTCTGTAGATTCTAAATTTATATATTTTTAAAAATTTTGGAATCAATTGGAATCCTTTAAATGGAACTTTTCAAGGCTTAAATCATTACATTTTCTATAAATATGTGATTTCAACAAAAGTTACGATGTCCCAAAAAGTGTAAACCACTAGTGTGGGATCACCCTGACTCTTGAGTCAACACTCTTGAAAGAAAGCTTAATCATCTCACTTAATTCACTCTCAAAGTGATCCATCACTTCACGGTCATTCTAGCATTGGTACTCTAGGAGGAGATTAAAAATCATGAACCTGCTACTAAACCCAACTCTAGTCAACCAAAGATGAATGTCTTCAAATTCCTCATGGAGGAATGGGAGAAAATCTCCAAGTAGGGGGGTCTTGGGTGGTGCTTTTCAATTGCTTCCTTTATTGGGTTTTGTTTCTCTACTGTTATTTTTATGTCTCTATCTATTTTTTTTTATGTTAAACTTGATTATCTGAACTATTGGCCTTGTGGCCTTTTGTATTAAGGGTACATTACCCTATATATTTTTCTTATATAATTAAAAACATTATAAAAAATTATTATTGACACCGTCAATTATTTTCAATGACACCCACTTTAGAGGTAATTGGTTCCCATAATAGAATCCTCACAAGTCAACATGAGTCATTATAGGAATGGAAAGAATCCATGAGGTAAGAATACTCTAACAACTTGTCATATGATGAAGTTAAACAATTACACAAAAACCAAAACCATGTTAGCAAAATATTTTTTCAGTCCTAAAACTAGATTACATGTAGATGTATGTAAGTCCAAATTTTCCATCAAATGGTGCACACATGAGGAAATGACAAGAATTTTTTGGCATATTGTAGATGGTTTTTGATAAACCACCCAACAAAAATCTTGATTTCACTCCATATTTCATCTGCAAACTATATGTAGATTTTATTTTAGACCATCATATCAATTATTTTGACTTTAAATATTTCCAAGGAGTAGGTAGAGGAATACCTCAAGATAGACTGAGGACAATGCAACAAATACAAGGTCCATTTATTTACCCTCATCCTATTCCTTCTCCACCCACAATAATACACCCAATAATTGTTGTAGATGCAAAAAATAGAGCCTCCATGCCATACACTCTTTGAATAGCCATTTGATTACACAAAATTTTCATTTTACACAACTACTTGATATTGATGCTCTTGTGGATCGATTGATATTGGTGGATCCACCTTTTCTTCACATATTTGTGTGCCTCATCATTGTATTATGTGGAATAATTTGTATTTGGCTCCTCTTGGAGAGACTAGTGATCCACCCCTAAACATATCTTGATATGATATACCTTATATGATATGTTCATGAGATGAGACATCATGGTATAAAACACAAGTGGAGGCATTAGAGACAAGATCACAACTAGGGACATCAAGGATTAGAGGAGAGGAACAAGTTCAATCTTTCTTGTAGCATGTAGAACTGAAAGTTATTTCATAGTGTATTATATTTGAAATTAATATAACAAAGATTAGTGTTAATTTATATAAGTGGGATAAAATTTGATGACAAAGGAGGAGCTTAGAGAAGTTCATCATAACACTCTTTTGGCCATTGAACTTGGCCTAGACTTTATGGTATATTTTTTATACACGTGTCTAACTTTTTTTAATGTATGCATTTTATTTTTTGTTAATAATTATATATTCATTTGTGTCTTGATATTATTTTAATTTTGTAGTCTACTCCAAATGTGAATGAAGTGGCACCTTTCTCAATATGTTATAGTACATCTAATTGTCCCAAGGGACCATCATTCAAAAAATGACTCTTAGAGAAACTATAAAGAGTCGAGGTAATTGAAATGAATTTTAATTGAATTGATAATTTAGAGAGCTTATAGTTGATTGTAGTGATTTAGATATTGATTTCAAATGTATTATGATTATATGTATACATATAGTCTTGCATTTTTGTCATTTTTTATACAATAAATTGTAGTTGTTTATCAATGATGAGTCCTCAGATAATGGAAGAACTATCATCGATGGTTTTTTTTTGTTTGTAATAAATAATTCTATGTTTAGTAATCTAGATTTTTAATTTACACATATAACCTTGTTTTATTACACATGCATTCCCTTCTTTCTCAACAATTATATATTAATTTATATCAATTTTTTTACTTGTTATAGTGTATTCCAAAATTTAGTGATGTGGCTCCTCTGCCATTACACTTTTCTAAGAATTCAAAAAACCTCATTTGCATGTCTTTTAGAAAAAAATAAAGAGTTGATGTAATTGAGAATTGAATTTCTTTAATTAATAATTTAGATAAATTATAGTTCAATATAGTGATTTAGATATTAATTTGAAAGCTCTAAATTATAGTAGATAAGTTTCTATTTAGTAGTCTAACTTAATTACCAATGAGCTAATTAATCAAATGTGTGGTTTGAATTGTTATTGTACAATCAAATTTTCATCCATCAAGTGGCATGGACAGACTAGATTTTGAAGATCCACCACAAATTTAGGATTCACCTAAGACATAGGGTCAATTGGAAAATTAGAATTTTATACATAGCTATTCGACATGTACATTGTATATAGATCTTGAGATGGCATATGCCACATTTTGTAAAAGAATGTTTTGAGTTGACATATATGCCAAATTTGTAAATTTTTATGCAATTATTCTACACTTATATATATAAATTGATCTACAAAATATTTTTCCTTGTTTGCATGTTTTCCTGTAACTTTTAAACTTAAAATTTGAATGTACAATCACTTTAGAATTGTTCAGTTATGGAAAATAACATGTTATAGATTGATTTGTTACAATATTTCTTTTCATGATGGTAGTCATAATTAGATATATGATTGTGTTATAATAATTTGTGACCATTTATCTATTAAAATGCCCTAATTAGTAAGAATTACTAAAAAATAAGTGTGATGACAATCATGTATGAAATATATATTTATCATTTCATTTTGAATTATTCTAAATTATGACATATTTATTCAATACTTATTTATATCATATGTGTACATTGTATATAGATCTTGAGATGGCATATGCCACATTTTGTAAAAAAATGTTTTGAGTTGACATATATGCCAAATTTATAAATTTTTATGCAATTATTCTACACTTATATATATAAATTGATCTACAAAATATTTTTCCTTGTTTACATATATTCTTGTAACTTTTAAACTTAAAATTTGAATGTACAATCACCTTAGAATTGTTGAGTTATGGAAAATAACATATTATAGATTGATTTGTTACAATCTTTCTTTTCATGATGGTAGTCATAGTTAGATATATGATTATGTTATAATAATATGCGACCATTTATCTATTAAAATACCCTAATTAGTAAGAATTACTAAAAAATAAGCATGATGACAATCATGTATGAAATATATATTTATCATTTCATTTTGAATTATTCTAAGTTATGACATATTTATTTAATATTTATTTATGTTAAATTATAACTACATGTTATGGAAATGTTAGGGCATAGCTTGAGATTAATTTAGAATCATAAATGTTATACCAAAAATACTATATCAAATGTTATGGGAATGTTTAGGAATTGAGAGATCGATTTAGAAGCATAAATGGTATACAAAAATGTTATACCAAATTTTATGGCAGCATGAAGGTATTGAGAGATTAATTTAGAATCATAAATAACAGAGCATATGTTACCTAGAGTGCTAGTTTTGTGTAGGTTTTGAGTATCAAGTGATCAACTCCACAAATTGCATGTGTCATGGTATAAAATGTGTTACACCAATTGAAGTTATTTTGAAGCGATGAAAATCCATCAAATGTTGTAAAAAAGCATCAAGTTTGTGATGTTAGGGTGTCTATTGAGAAATTTAGAAAACCACATTTCATAGCTCTATGAAACTAACTATGCCAACCCATCATATATACCTACTATAAGAGGTCTCATTCATCCACTCATGGCTTCTATACCTTGTAGGATACATTAAATAGATGAATTCTCTTAAGATGTGCATGAGATAGAAAATGTTCCATTTGGAAGTAGACCTATCCTAATCATTGCATTGATGCTTAGTTTCAACAATCACAATTATAATAACATTGCCAAGTGATACTACCCTTATCTTAATAATTACATGGATGCTTAGTTTTAACAATAATAGCATGCATGAGGTTTTGGTATACGCTATTTTTCATGCCTAATATCTTATAAGAACTTTGCACAACTTGGTGTATTTTCAAAATGTTGGTGTTAACAATTTTACACACATAGGATAATCATGTCGTTAATCATAGGTTTAGGTCAAAAATTCACTCGGATTCACTCATGCATCATGATGTGGTGCACATTTGGTTTGGCCCCATGAGGTGAAGGATAAATAATATGGCTCATGACACCATCACACTAAGTATTATTGATGTATTTTTCAAAAATGCATTCATTGCTAGCATGATAAAATGGTGATAAGCTGACCAAAACCAAGATAGATTGGTATGGAGGTGTATAGGAGTGAATTTGCACCCCTTACGCAAATTCCCCTTTCACACACCCCCACCTTAGAAAATAAAATCCAAAGGAAAAATTCCACATCACTCAACTTCCTTCCATCCACTTGGCATCTGTCCTTTGTGTCGGTGAGAGAATATTTCTCGGGAACGAATGTGCAACCCACGGACATCTGTGTAGCATGCAAATGTCTGCGTGATGCACTGTCGTCCCTGATGGATTCCTGTGTCTGAAGTTGGAAGAGGCATTACACACCTGATTGGGGTCGAGTTATAACATCCCTCTTCAACCAACCAACCTAGAAATGGTAGATTCTTCCTCATTCTCCTTCAAATTCATTTATTCTTCACTTAATCTATATTTTTCACAGCTCTAGCATCTCATTCACTCTCAATCAACAATCTAGCATCCCACTTTTGAGCATTGCAATAGTAGCAACAATCCATCAACTCCAAATTGCAAGTGTGAGGCCATTATAGACATTATGATCTTGGAGTATTGCGAGAATTCCTTTCACCACGGTTGTAGTGGTGGTGACTTTTCCAAGTTCGTAGCTTGCTTTCTCCTTCCATTATCTAGTGATTTTTTGGGTGGAGGTGGTAATGATTCACTCCTCTCCTTTGTGATTTCGTTGAGTAGCATAATATTGTTTGAAGTGCTCCTTGTTTCCTTTTCTCTCCTTTATCGCATATTCTACTTCGTTGCTTTCTAGTTGTTCATAGAGGTGAAAAGACTAAAATGGGAGTTTGGCTAAGGTAGGCCCCTATACAGCCCCAACAATTTTCCCTCTTTCTTGTGTGTTGTAGGATGTGCATGTAGAGCTAGCTGGTGAATTGGAACTTTTGTGAGATCATCTTCATCACCCTATTTCTTATTTACTTGCTTTATCATTTTAGTATCTATTTCCTATACCTTCTCATTATGCTTTTACCATCTAGATTAACTAGCTAGGCCATTAGTAGGTTTTTTAGTAGTTTCTACTATGATTACTTTTTTATGACCATATGAACACTAGTGTGCCTGAGAGATGCTAGCATGTCGTCATGTCATCCTAGAACTACGTTGTCATCCTCAGACAAAGAGTTTTCTGAGACATAGTATCGACTCCAAAAACTACCTCACCTAGCTTAAACTTGAACTCGGGTTTGAAGAGTGACAAAATTACTACATAGTGCTCTTCATTCTTGATCCTTGTCCTTTTAGAGTGAGGTAAGTTGAGGCAACCTTCTGCTCTCAGCTCTCCATGACCTAAAGCCTTGGTGTGTTTGGACCCCTCTCTTACATTTTTGGTGAACCTGACATGAACAATGTTTTTATGTTTGTTTGTGTTGAGACTTGTCCTTCACACCTAGTGATGATTGTAAGCCTAAGTGTTTTGCAGGTTTATGAGCATCACAACCCAGTCCACAACTTCTGGGTATTTTGTTAGGAGAAATTTGCAACACCTTTCAATGGAGAAGACGAAGGTCACTACTGATTTTTCTACAGGCCTTTTTGTCAGATCTATCATTGGTCTATCTACCCAGGAGTAGTTGTTGAGTGGCGAGGTAGGATTCTTTGATGAGACCAACAATGTCCCCACTCCTCTTGTATCTCCTACACCATCATCAATAGATGAGCATGAAGCCATTAACATTCATTTAGAATATATCTCTACCTTTAGCAAAGGGCTGGGTGACTTAGAGAATCACCTGGAAAAGGCCCCTAAGTTGGCCAGAGCTGATCAAGTTATTAGTGAGCTAAAGTATATGGTGGGAAAAGATCGAGTAGGCATAGAGCTCCTGGCTAGTCTCTTTAGTCTAACTGAATGCATTCCCTTCCAAACAAAGCTAGTATTATACAAGGGGGTTCTCTCGAAGAACATGACAGATAGTTAGGAATGTCGATGCCTACCACATCTTTGTATATGGCCAACACAGTCATGTCGATCAACGTCTCCTCTATCTTCGAGAGACCTGAAACTATGAAAGAAAAAAAAAAAACCCTTAGGTTTTAGTTTAACCCCTCCTATCACCTCTAGTGGTGGAGGTTTTAGTGGATTGAGTGGTGGGGGCTTTGGTAGTGGTTGTGGCTTCGACAGTGGGGGTGGCACTGGTAGAGGTGGTTTCAGTGGAGGCCATGGTGGTGGCTCTGGTGGTGGCCATGTTAGTGGTTCTAGAGGTGGATCTAGTGGTGGCTCTGGAGGAGGTCCCACTGGACCTTTGTCATCCCAAGACCCTATTCTAAATACTCTTCTTCAAAATATGGGTAACATACAAAGCCAGCTAGCGAGTCTCTCCCAAGCCTTTTCCTAGCCTATCTTTCAACCCTTCTTCTAACATATTCCATTGTCGGTAATAATCTTAAGCACTCCCTTCCCACAAGGAATGGAGATTCCCAAATTCGAGAAGTATGGCAGAAAAGGGAACCCTCAAACGCATGTGTCCACCTTTAATTCTATGTGTATAGACTTCTTCCATCACAACGCATTGATGAAAAAACTATTCCCTCCATCTCTTAAGGATACAATGCTTGAATGGTACCGTTCCTTACCAGATAACTCTATTTTCTCATTTGATCAACTTGTAAATCAACTTCTTTGATAGTTCCAAGCCAACATCAAACCAAAGATGACCTTTTTGGATCTTTTCTAATGCAAACAAGGGGATAATGAGAAGATAACTAATTTCATAGCATAGTATCAAGCACTCTTTTCACAAATCTCGTACCCATTGCATGATTTTGATGTGCAAAAGGTATTCATAGGGAACTTGCAGAGACCTTGGTAGTAAAATTTTTCCCTTATGAAATATCCTTCTTTCATGCATTTTTGTGTTGCGCTACAAGAATATCAACAAATGGTAGTCCAGTTTGGGGGATCTTCCTCACACTCTTGTTTAGAAGATAAATCCATTGTATCAATCTCTAGAATGCGTAAGGCTATCATGAATGTAGTAGTCGCTACAAATAATAATAGCATTAAAAGCAATAGAAAGTTCACAAAGTTAGCAAAATCTTATTCTTCCATTTTATAGAGATTGTTGAAGGATAAAATCATAACCTTAGAGAACCCTAAACCTCTCAAGGAACCTTACCCTAGTTGGTATAATGTAAATTTCTTTTGTCAATACCATTGAGTTAATGGACATGATACCAAACATTGTATGCACCTGTGTCATGAGATACATGACCACATCAAGGATGGTACTATTCATCTCGATGGAAATAAACAAAATGAGAACAAATCAGTGGCAAAAGCAAATAGTGAGTTACAGATATACACGGACCCATTTCTGTTGCATTCTGCCAACTTAATTATTGATCCCTTCAATTCTACCACTTGGCCTGAGGCATACGTTAACATGGTCACAGTTACTCCTACCATGTAGCTTGTGACTGGCTCATTGGACATGAAATTCACCTCGCAGGATATGCCCTTGAACAACAAGCCTTCTCCCTTCTACATTCCCACTCGCCTCAATGGCAACATTGTGATGGGGTCTTAGTTGACCCCGCGAGTCAAGTGAATGTCATTACAGAATAAACATTGTTGTTGAATTCATTGCAAAGGGAGGAGTATGAATAAGTGAATTCTACCATTCGTACACACAATGTTATTTGTCTCAAGTCATATGGCTCATTAACTTTTTCCATCCTAGTTGGACCTAGGGCTGTAGACAGTCTTTGATGTTATTCTAGAGTAGGATTTGTTCAAGCTAAAGCTAGGCATACCTTGGCTTTCTTCCATGAATGGAATCACCTCTGTCATTCATAAGTGCTTAAAATTCTCCCATGAAGGTGTTGTGCATGTGGTGCATGACACTAGATACTAGTCGTGTCCCATGGGGGCTACTCATTGGATCATTTTTGGCCTGCCCCGATTGATCCACTCCCCCAAGAATGGACCTACTTTAAAGGAACTATGTGAAGTATAAGACCAAGGGCAAGGGATAGCCAAAACTGACCCTTCTGATAGTGTAGTAGCAAGCTTCCCCCTCTTCTTGAAAAGGAAAAGAGAAGCTAGACCATTCTCAGGATTCCTCTCTTGCTCCTCTTTTTGAGGAAGTGTTTTTGATGTCTACTCCTGGATTCTACTTAAGGAGTCCAATGGTGCCTGCTTGGCACCAACCTAAGATTAGGATTTCAGACTTCCCTACTAAACCTTCTAGACCTTGGCCGTACTTGTATGGTAGGAGAAAGGGTTCCCATGGGGAATCCTCTATGTCTCGGCATCCGCGGCCTCCCACTGATTCTGCTCCCAAAGCAGTGAATGGGAAGATGCCCATTGTTGAGGCACTAGAGCCGAATCCCCCCATTGTTTCTCAACCTACTCCTCCTACTCCCATTTAGGAACCTATCCCTCTGCTGAAAAATGGTTGTAGTGGACACCCCTATGGCTGAATAGGAACCTTCCATCCCTTCACAGCTCCTGGCCTCTAGCTCGAAGAGTCGCAAAAACTACCTTGCGCATGAGTGCAAGCATTGGCAAAAGGCTCAAGTGACTGAGTAGGCTACTTTGCAGAACAAGGAAGAGGAAAAAACTGCCCCTATATTAGGGTCTCATGTTGTGTCCTCTCTCCTCCCATCTACTTCTATTCAATAAAGTTCAGTCTCGCTTCCGGCTCTCGCTATGAGTGTGAGTGCGCCTGACCCCAAAAAGGTACATGTGTTTATTTCCCCCTCAGCTGAGCCTCCCTTTTTGATGTCCCTTTCAAACATCACACCATTCCTAAAACCCATGGATATGTTGAATACTTCGATAGTATCTATCATAGTTTTCTCCTCCTATTCCTCTGTGCCTCTTGCCTTGTCTGTGGGGAGTTCACATCCCTCGATGAAGTAGATGGTGAAGGTTGCCCCTTCCAACAATGGAGGGAATAAGAGGATCCCACCTTCTCTGAAGGGTGGTCCTGCACTAGCTTGTTTTGTCCTAGTGATGGAACAAGTTCATGCTTCCCCTGAGTTCGTCACCGCTCCTGAGTCACTTGGTGAGCCAAGCGGTGAATCTTAGGCACCATTCTCCTTGTTCGTTGAGGTATGACATGGAACTCCTGTGAAGTGCATGTTCAACTCTCTGGACAAGGTGCTAGCCTTATTGGCAATCTTCACAAAATCACTGACCATAGCTCCACAAGAGACTAGTGGGGAAGACCTTGTGGGGCCTTCCTTGGTGCTTGTTGTGAGAGGGTCGAAATCACCTCCCTTAATATTCCACCATTGCAGGCTCGTCCACCTTCCCCTTATAATGATTTAGATTTGGAAGCTGACGACCTCTTGGTTGATGAGTGTTAGGGGGAGTTTTCTTCTTTATCTTTAGATTAGAAGTGTGTGTTTTAATGTGTTCCCCTATACTTATGCTATGTGTTCCTAGATGACCCTTGTCACCCTTGTTGGTGCTTGGATACAGAAGTGATTTTGTGTTGTGAACCTTTTTCTTTTTTTATAATCATTCTTCCATGTTTTTGCCTCGAGTTTCGACAAATTAGGGATGATGCAAAGTGTTGGGGGCATTTAGGCTCCCCTTCCATGTTGACCGATTTTTT
>VDFB02094483.1:0-37643 GCA_007258455.2 Sequoia sempervirens
TATAATATTTAGTTCTTGAAAAGTTATGGGACTGTATAAAGCTAACTGTATAAAAATGATAAATTTTAATTACAGATATAAACTTCATGCCTTGAACATATCCACCAGCCACAAAGGCAACTTAATTTGAGGGTCTGTATGCAGCAGAGTTTCAGCAACCACAACTGGAAGTCGGGGATGTATATGTGTGTACTTTTCCTGCTTTGCAAACATTAAAACAAATAAGTCACAGTAGAAGACATATATTAACCACTAATGCTTTGCCAAACAATGCTTTAAAATATTTTTACTGGAAAGGAACTCTTCTAAACTGTGAACATATTTCCAACAAATAAACATAATGAGGTCATTTGTATGAGCCAAAGTGATGGGAGATTAGGAGATTCTCGAAGGAACTGAATCATCATATAATGTAATTCACTTTACATTTGTTGCATCTCTATTGTGTAATAGGTATATAAGACCCTTAGACCATTTTCTTTAAGCAATGAGACCTCTCAAAAGTTCTGATTCACTGCGGAAGAATTGTACAATTTGTCTAAACAAGTAGTCACTTGAAAGCATGTGCAAAGTTGTAGTAAGGCCTGTAGAAACATTCTAAAGGTTCAGTTGTGCTAATGCAGATCACATAGGCAGGTGTATACCAGACCAAACTCATCCTAGTTAATTCGTGACAAGTTCATTCATCTGTCTCCAGAAACGAACACATACAAATAGGTTCATGAATGAATGAACTTGTCACCTAAAAAGTTTGTACAGGACCAAACCTATCCTCAACAAGACATAAGGTGAACCTAATCCCCAGAAAGGAATTTCAATTAATTAGTATATGGTTTATTGGGTTGGTCAGTCATCAGGAGTCTGAAGCTTAGGGAAGAAGATAAACAGCCGTTCAGAATTTGAGTTATCAGTTACAAAGCATATAGGAAAGAGGGAACATCAGAGTATTATGTTTGGTGTTTGGGTGTATGTCATAGCCCTGTGAGCTTGTAACCTTGGATTTCTTGTTGAAGGTAAATTGGAGGCATAGTGCCCCTTGATGGAATTTTCCTACATTGAGTTTCTCTAAGGTAAATCTTTCTGTTTAATTATGTGTGTACTATTGCAAGTTCCTTTTCTATGTTCATATGTCAAGTTTTGATTTTTAATATAGGTCAGGGAATATAGCCACTCTTCTCACAAAATTCCTCGTCATGATACTAAATGTGCATAAATCAGTAATAAGACTAAAAAAGATTCATGTTAATGAATCAGAGATTAGTCTTATAGATCTTATTCATATTGGAGCTATCGGAGATGTATTTCAACTTGCAAAATGTAAGAACAAAAATTCATTTTGCTTGTCTTAAGCTTTCTAGTAATTCCTGTACTTGGCACAAAAGTCATGCACAACTTGAGCTTTGAAAAGGCTGTCATAGAGTTAAGTGAGCTTATTTCAAGCTAAGTCTCAGCTCTTTTATATTTGTCCAAAAGAAGTGTGTTCTATCAAATGACAATCTTATAGGCAAAGGTACGGACGAACTGTGCAAGGGTATAACAGTCAATTTAAAAGGAAATTAATAATAACGGGAATGGATGCTCAATCATGATATTGAAGTTAAAATTAAAATGCATTGCTCGCCTTTTCAGTTACATATACAGAAACTCCTCATGGCCAAGCCAAAGATCATTGATGAAGCAAACATCCAAGCCTTGGTACATAGAGAAAAGAGGTTTAGTAAATCCACCAAACAAGGAGCAATCTCAGGCAAGAGGAAAAGCAATGTAAAAAATTTAGAAATCTGCGGCTACCACTTGCAAAGATGCTAAGGAACATTGCAACTACTGTGATGTGGATGTGCATTTTAGTACACAATGATAAAAATTGATTCTGAATTTGCATCCCAATAACCAAAAGAAATGTCAGTCTACAAATATGGCAGAAGAAAAAAAAATAGTAACAGTTCAGATGTGGATGACAATATATTTCACTTCATTGGAGGAGGTATGTTTGAGTCATATAAGTTATAACAGTTCTAAACCTCACAGAGATCTTGCAGAACTCATGAGCCAAAAGAGACCACCAAGTAACTCATTGGGTTTTGCAAGTTTATTGAGAGTAATAACAAGACTGTAGCAAAAACTGTTAGAATTAATCTTTCTTGGAGCTATAGGACAAGTTAAAATGGTGTTATGCCCTTAATCCTATAGTGTGTGTAGGATTATGAGTAGTTGCTTTGTGGCTATCTTAACTCTTAATTAAGTTATATGATCATTAAGATAGTCTTATATAGCTAGCTAAGTCAGCCTAGGTGATGTCCAAGGCATAAGTATGTTATATATAAGAGCTAGTCATTAGTTTAAGATCATCATATTGTGTGTTGTGTTCTTCTTGGAGACTTTGAGGTTTGCTACATCAAAGTGGCTTATTACTCTCAAGTATTTGCACATATTTCCTATTATATTCTTCTCTTGTGCAAGTCATTTCATTGCAAGTGGTATCAAAGCATGATCTTGGCACCCAAAAAGCAAGATACAAAGAGATTTTTTTTCAATTCAAGCAGTCAAACTACGAAGTGTATCTTACTCAATTTAGCAAAAAAATTCTAATTTTTGAAGAGTTGATCAAGGACATATTGAGGCTGCTATACTCCAAATTTAAGGTGCTTTGACCAGATTTGAGGGAGTTATTCTGAAATTAGGGTTTCCACCAATTTCACTCCCAGGCCTGCAAAACAATGAATTATTATTCCAAATTCTAGAGGGTTGAACAAAAGCACATTGATCCATATACTGTCCCAATTTGAAGTCAACTGGAGTCATTTTGAGTAATTTATTGCAATTTTAAGGTTTTCCATAAATTCATTCTATTTGCTGCAACTTTTGCAATTTCTTAGATTTGTTTACATCTTTGGAAAGATTGAAAAAATCATTAACAGTCTGCTCCTTGAAATTTTAATTTTGTAGCCAAAAAACTCTGAAAATCATCTAATCAAGGTTTGGTCAACAACAAAAAAAAATTGCATTGTCAAGCCTCGGCATGGCAAGACCATAGACTAGAGAGAGGGGTGAGAATTCCTACACACCAAGAAAGAGTCTTAAAAAAGAGGATACAAACTTGGAGTTTGGATTAGGTGGGGCCTTAGTTGTAACTCCCTCTCCATCAGATGACAAAATGAGCCAGATAGAAGAAGGTATACACGATATGCAAGAATAGTTGGAACCAAGTATGCAATGAACAAATATTGGCATAGGGCAATGGAATGTATCAAAGCCTCAAATCAAAAGATACCCATTCTCACAACCAAGGGAACAACCACAAAACCCACAGAATCAAGGTGAATCGCGATGACAAGCCGATCATAGTCTAAATGATAGAACTCATACAAGATCTTGGAACTTGCTACCAAAGGTGGGTATGCACAAGTTAGAGAGAAAAGATCCATTGAGTTGGATAAATCAAATGCAGACTTTTTTTGATGTGCATCAAATTCCAAGTGAGGAAAATATGACAATGGCTTCTGTATATCTAGAATGGGAGTAATTCATTTGGTACCTGTTGATGGCTACAAGTGCAAAGGAAGGAAAAGGCTCTCACTGTCAAATGAACAATTTTTACAAAGAAGCTATCATCACACTATAATAATAGTTTGTCAAACAACTACTTCAGCCAATTAGTTATATTACGACAAACAAGATTAGTAAAGAACTATATTCTGCAATTCCAAAACCTACCCTTGCAAGAAGAGACAATTACAAAGGAGAACTTGAATGAATTACTTTTTACAAAGGAGAACTTGAATGAATTATTTTTAAGTGGGCTCAAGTATCACATCCAACATGAGGCATGCACACCTACTATATCTTATTCTTTTCTCCTAGCACATAGGTTAGAGAAGAAAAATTTAGTTCTTAGAAAGCAAAGGTTCAATGGCATAAGAGAGGAGCTTTTCAACACAAACATTCCCTCAAACCACTAATAAATTGACTCAACAAATTGAGGCGAAAAAGGCAAAAGGTTTAAGTTTTAATTGTGATAGAAAATACAATACATGACATAAATGTGTAGAAAAGAAATTGTTCTATATTGAAGGGCCAAGTGAGGAAGAAGATGATATAGAAGATATATTAGAGTTTGGCAATGAGTGAGATAAGGAATCAAGAGACCCCCAACCTTCCATTTCATTATATGCACTTCCTGGCATTAGCACCCCACAAACTCTTTAGGATAGTGAGTTTCTTGAAGAAAGAGTGAATAACAATATTGATAGACTCAAGAAGCACTCACAACTTCATCAACAAAAAGTTAGTTGTTCATCTCAATTGTTTTTTCTATTACACCATTTGCGTGTTTCTAAGTTTGTTAGTGTATCCTTAGGATACATACAATAATCATTTGTTATTTTGTTTGAGTTTGTTAATACCCGTGAGTGTTTGTTATGGTTTTATTCCATGAATGTCTATGAAAAGGAGTGATTATAGGAGCTCTCCTATAATATAGGAGATTCAAATCCTATAAATTTGTAGTATGTTTGATTGAACAAAATAATAGAAACACAATATTATTTTGTGCATAAAATTTGTAGTCTGAATATTTTTTTCTTGGATTTTATAAACTCTACCCAAATTATGATACTTGTTTCAAGAAAACAGATGGAAAGAGTGTCGCAAAGACAATTTTTGATGATGTCTTTTTGAAGAGTGCAAATGACATCATCAAGAAAACTTTAAATTTTAAATTGTGCCCTTTAAGTTCAATTTTTCTAAATTCTAACGATTAGATATAGTTCAAGTTTTTTAGCTTTTATTTTTTATTGCAACTTTTATTTGTTTACAAGTGTTAAGAGCCTTAAATCAAAATTTTGCACTTAGTGGATGGTGAGCAAAATCTAATGCAGTACTTGTATGAGGTCATAGACAAAGCCAAGGAAGCCATCCAAAAGTATTACCAAGGAGATAGAAGAAAATTTGAATCCATTTAGAACATTATTGATTAAAGGTAGAACAATCAACTCGGCTAACTCATTCATGCAACTGCATACTACCTTAACCCCAAATATGTTTACACAAAGGACTTCAAGGCTGATATATGTTCATTTTCCATGTTCATATGTTCATTTCTCAATTCATGTAATTCATGTAATGTGGCCACTCTTTGAAAAAGTAAGTATTTCCTTATCACTAGCTATGAAATAATCAGTCGAGATTGATAAGATGTATTAATAAAATAGCCTAACAGAGCTAATCACAACTTAATTCTTGGCCATCATTCAAGTTGCAATGAATTTGCAGCTATTCAAACCTCAGCAATGAGTCAAAACAAAGAGCAACAAGCAGCCCAATTCATTTGAATGGCAATATTTCATTGGCTATCATAAGAATGCAGGGAAAATCCTCCAAGAATCTCTGCCATCACCTCTTCATGAAAGTGTGAGAGAAAGAACCAGTGATCATTTCTTCATATCTTTGTATGCTTTCCTTCCCAGAAGTAGATATCTTAGAAACACCATCAACCACCAAATTGACAACATGTTTTCTCCAATTAGAATTTCAAAAATGTAAGCATTTTATAAAGATACATCTCTAAGTGATTTAGAATCAACAAGATTCATTTAAGGAATAATCAACTTGCAAGAATGGGTGTGTATATAATAGAATGGGTTTTCTAGTCACATCTTTAATGAAATGTCCCCAATTTGAGCCAAATTGATTTGTGAGCTTTTAGCTCAGTTCCTAAGTCCCATAGGCTGATTGGTAAGAGAAGGGGAGACTCCAAAGTTCTTGGAGGTCGCAGGTTTAGTAATTTAGGATTTCTATTTTTGGAAATGAGCCAATTGACAGTATGGATTGCTATGACACTTTTAGAAGTGTTTTCAGACTCCTAGGATGTTCTCCAAACTTCTTGGAGAGCAAGTCTATTTTTAGTAAGTCACTCGATTGGCTCCAATCATCATCCTACATCTTCAATGTCATCCCAATGTGATCGGATTGAACCTGTGAGTTCTTCCACAATCTTCTAAGGACGAAAACCCACTTAAGATTTCTGGTTTCAGATTTTAAAGATAATCCCTAGCTGGATTGAGTGTGGTTTCAGTCAGGAATCACCATTGTACGTCAACAGAATTTCAATTGGATTTCAGTATGGAGGTATTTGACATTTATAAGTTGTTGCTTTTGGAAGTGATTGATGAATATCTTGCAAAGTTTCTATTGATGTGGGTTTTGACGTGATTGGGAAGAGACATGTCTGGCTGTACCTTTTTCCCATACCAAGCCGTACAACCCTCATTGTAGGTATAAGGGTTAAAGATTATTATTATCTCATATTGTTGTTGTTGGCACCACATAATCATCATTGCAGGTCATTCTTTGAGGACGTTGGAGAGATATCTAGGCTGGCCGTACAAAGTGTACTTGCTGGTTGTACCCAGCAAGGAAGGCATGTGAAATAGGGAATGAAGCGCCTAAGTTTCAGGTAATATTTCTGGATGAATGGGGTTGCCCAAGTCTACTAACCAGTGACCATGTGGGTTGGGCGTTGGGAAATGATGTTTCCACAAAGATGTGATGACATTCTTGAGTTTTGTACCTGCTGTTCCTGAGTGTTACAGACCTGCAACCTTGCTGATCATAGCTATCAGAATAATATGATCACTTTATAGTGTATTGGGAAGAAGTTTGGGTGAGTCTTGAGGTGTTTTCCAACTTATGTATGTGTGGTGGTTTGCTGAGAGTAAGTTTGCAGCGATCTCGGAGTGTATACTTGCTGTCCGGGTCAGTTTCAGGACATTTCGGGGCAGTATCAGACCTGCTAAAGCAGACACCATCTGATATAGTGGGTTTTCAGACCAGTACCTATGTATACTAGCACGTACTTACAAGAATAACAGATTTTTATTGTTGGGGAGTGAATTTGGGGTGAATTTAGAGAGTTTTTGGATTGATATTGGCTGTCCCAGACCTGTAGCAGCACTCAGGAAAGTTATATCAGACCTGTAGTAGCCTATTACACTTCCTCCATTGAAGTTGCATTATTTTGGATGCGTCAGGAGTGTGTTGAAAAGCTTCTAGGTGTATTCACCTCACTGTATTGGACCTGTAGCAATCAATTTCAATCATAGCAGACCTGCAACAGTTATTATTATCTCTTATTCAAGGTATTTTCCAGTGGGCATTCCATGATCTGTTTATCTTATGTTTTGACAAATCTTTGGAGTGAATTTTCATCAAAGCACTTTGTATCAGCTCTTTGTATAAACGCTGTTTATCAATATCACTGCTTATGACAGCAATATATCATCATTAATGTTTCATATTGTCAAAAAAATAAAAAATAAAAATTGAGGGTGGTTATTAACTTATTACATTTAACCTAACTGCCTATGATAACTTTAAATAAACCAACATTACATCGTTAAAATATTATTCTGCCTGGTTTGACATCCTTCGAAGGTATCTATTATTAAGTCTTATGAAATGCTACAAATTATTTTCTGGAATTGTTAGTCGACAAAGTACCAATTCAAAACAATGTAGTTCATACCAACGGGCAAGATCCTAATAAATCTATTCATTTTATTAATCAGATAAAATTGTTAATTTCTGAAGATGAATGATGTGCTGTAGGAATATGAATTACAAAATAGATTATGAAAGTTGCAAACTATAGCCATAACTAAACTAAAAACAATCTTCTTACCAGATATAATTGAAGCATATTCCATGCAGTCTTTGAATTTATGTATTGTGTAGTTTGAAAGTCACTGTTACCCATCCGATCAATGGAAATTTCATCCTCCCTAGCTGAAGAAGGTATAAGAAGAACATTTACAGGTGAATCCCTCCTGCAGGAATATGAGACATTGTTTGATCAAGAAGAGTTGCAAGCTGGAAAATTATAGAACCTGAGTTTTAGCTAATCTTTCAAACAACATCAACATGCATAATTATTTTTATAAGTATTACTTACAATAATAAAGAGGTAGATTTACTTGCACAGCATTTCTGAGCAATGATCTGAAAAACTTTTTCCAGTTCCCTGCAAAAGTAGGCATCTTCAGTAAACAACAAATTTCAGTACAAAATAGAACTAATTGAGTTTTCCCAATATTTAAATTACTAGAAAAAGTGACCTTTTCAATGAAGAATCCTTCCAAAACTTGAATATAACTGTGAATGCCATCTCATTTAAGTTGGATTGTATCAATAACAAAACCAGATCTGCTGGTTGTATATTTCCTCCTGCACAAGAAACAAATGAAGAAATTTAACTTGATCTTACCTAGTGTACTGATCACAGTTACTATGGCAGGATAAAGATAAGCCATCCTCATAATTTGAAGATTCTGGAATGACTAATTCAATTATGTGCAAAAGAAGGAATGAAGTGAACAAAAGAATCTGCTTTGCAAATAAAATTGGATCACTACTAACCTAATGAAGAATGCTTGACATTTGCAACTGCAAGTTCAAGCTGTGCCAAGGTCAGCAAATACTCTTTTTCAAGTTGTTCAATATCAATAGCGTAATTTGGCTTTCCAGTCTCATCAGCAGTGATTACAGCTGTAAAAATACTCACACAATTACATTCTTAATCAAAACATAGAACAGATTCATCAGTTAAAGTTCTTTGTCCACTAAACAGAGGTCAATAAAATGATCAGAAGAACATAATTAGTCAGTTAATTTGATCCCTACACACAAACAAATACCCAGCATGCTCTTTAATGACAGAAACTCCTTCAATTCTGATTGTTTCAATGGTATTGAAGAATGCTTTGAAGTTAAGTACATGGAAAACATAAAACATAGATATACCCATATATACACAAAGGCAAGAAAACATTATATACATACAAGTCCCATCAATATATTTGCGTGCTCTTTTAGTGGGTGAATGCCAATCCAATCCATTAGAGCTTTCTTGTAGAGAATCAATCCAAGCATATGCAGGATCGACCAAGTGCAAAGCATTAATAGCAGCACTGAGCCCCTGCAATCTCTCATTCAATGTAAAAGATAATTCCATGTGCACTCTCACTATACCTTCCTCCTTCATGCGAACAGTATACCTATAAATGTAACCAGCTGCCCTGCGCCAATTGTGGCGATATGTGTGGAATGCATATAGAAGCTTGTAAGGATTTGGTTTTGCTGTTATATCTGAGCACTCTGCCTGCAAAACAGAAGCCACTAATTTAAAAGAACCTCATCATATACACCCTTTCACTTATAGCTAATTGCTAATAATTGAATATGGACGTGAAATAAATCTAATGGATTCCTAAGAACCCAAAAGCATGGAACTAAAATTTTGGTAATCATGAATCCCAGGAACTTTGAGTAGCATGATAGTTATTGGTATTACCTTCCAAACCAATTCTCTCTCCACTCTTTCCAAAAGGCCAACAAAAGGTAGCTCGCGATCACAAAGAATCTGAAATGTGAAAAAAACCATGGAATAATTACAGTATGTAGTGTTAATAATTTAAACAAACAGCCCAAGTCCATCCAAATGGTAAACACAACTCAGAGAATTTGGAAATGTACATTGCTTATACATGCAAGTGCAAGTATCAATTTTCCAATTGTAAAACAATATTGCACAAATTTAAATTTGTATAATGAGAAAGAAACAGCCAAACATGGATGCCAATGAGATCCACTTACAAAATTATTTTTTAATGAAACATGCTAGTGATTAACACAAACCTAATCACCTCACACACATTTTGAGATAAGCTGCCAACAACAGTATATCTCCTCTTAAAATATTAATTTCCAATAGGAGTTTCAGCAGCCATTCAAAATTCAAAAAAGATTGAAAGAAGTTATTCTTAAATTTAAGAGCAAAGTTGCAGTAATTTTTTATGTAGATAAGTATGAGTATGAGTCACCATGTCTTTTCTCTCAGCCTACTCAAAACCAGAACCATCTACAGGATGAATGAAAACCTATGCTATACTTTTGGGACTGTCCAGAAAAAGAAAAGACATTAGAGGAAGTGAGACATAGGCTCCCCATAGCTGCTGCAAGACACTAGGATACCTTCCTTCCTTGACCCATGAACCCATTAAAAACTGATCGGTTCTACTCAAGACAATATATGGGGTGGTTACAAGCATGACCATAGTGCTTCAGTTGTTCAATTTAGTGGAGGAATACTCTAGCCCCTTTCTTGTGTCAGCTCAGTTTATCTTATTTTGGTAGGATCGCCATGGAGCACATCTTCAATGATTGAAATATGGTGTTGGTATGTTGTACCCATACAAAATTTTCCATGTTATGTCAAGTTGCAAGTCACCATTCAATTGTTTCTCATTCATAAGCAAAATCAAGTAATTATCCCTTCTAATTGTCAATGTTATCAACATAGTCAATTCAAGTTAACACTTTTGGAGGGCCTATGATGAGAGTATTTCATGCATGCCAAGCAAGGTGAATACATCAAATTCGGGTACACAAAAAGGCAATGAAGTGTCCAGGCATAGAAATGGTCATCATGGTTTCCAAAACATGTCTTAACAAAGAAAAAGGTACTTGAAGGAAATTCCAACTTGGGAAAATCAACCGAGTGTTGAGGCAAACCCGTAGGAAGTACAATGTCATGTTTTGAGTCAAAAATCACATAAGTGATAAAGTAATTGCACTTTTCAATGTCAATGACAAATTAGATAAACTTGAGTGCACCAAAAAGCACTTTTTCCTTTAAATTAAATCTCAATGAAAAAATAAAATGAAAAGGTTACTTTTTGACACTTAAGAGGCTAGGGCCACCCAAGATGATTTCAATGTCAATGTGAAGACAACAAAAATGTGCACTCCACCCCTTGGGCATGCGCTTAGTGACTTAAGTGTCAAACTATCAACTCAAAAACAAAACTAGAGTGCATTCAAGTGAAATATGGTGCCCAAAATCACTTAAGCGTCAAAGTGTCAAAGTGCTATTAGACCAAAAGGTGCTCCCATGCTTTCAAGTGCACTCTAGAAGTTTCTCATGTCAAAATGTCACTTGAAAATTAGAAAGAAAAGTGTCTTATGTTGCTCAAGAGTGCCCAAGGACATCTTGATGTCAAATGTCAATGGCCAAACATAATGAAAAGTGCATCCCATGTCCCTAGCACACACCTAGACACTTAAGGACCAAGTTGCCAACATAAAAAACAAAGGAAATGTAACTTCAAGCTGTCCAAACACGCCTAGGAAGGGTTTGAGGTCAAAAAGGAAATTGAAATTTAGAAGACATAAGCTTGGAAGACAAAAAAGGGTACCCTAGGAAAGCTTCGAGGGAAAAATGGATTAAAATTTTGAAAAGCACACCTCAAAATTTTTATCTTTTCCTTTCATTCTCACATTGTCAAAGTGTATTGTAAAGAGGACACCATTGGAGAGCATTTAAGAGCAAGTTGGAGCACAAGCAACAAGATTCTTCAAGATTTCCCCTCAACAACATTGCACTACTCTCTTTCAATCTTCCTTGATAGGTACTCTCCTCGTTCTCATTGGTTTTTGATCCCTAAATACTAAGTTTATGACCCTAGTGTACATCAAACATGGACTTTTTATGTCAGCTCTTAGCAAACAACTCTCACCAATTAATATTCCCTACTTTAAATGTTTATAAAATCATAGTATAATATATTAGAATGACAAAAGAATCAAGTAATAATTATGAAACAAGCCATATACCATGACCAGAACACATGACACCAAGTGCTGCTAGAGAAAACCCTTCAAATGGGTGAAAAACTTCAGTAAGAATATGCTGCTAGGACCTCATCACTATTATCAATATCAATACATAGAGGTTACATCCACAGCATGGTTAATTGGATTTGTTTCAATAGTTTGTAGAATCCTTCACCCCTAGTATCCTATGCCAATTAGAAACCCTACATGCATTCCTGTGAACAAGCATTAGAGCATTCATAGAGAGCCAACAACCTCAGGAATCACATTTCCAACACTATATCCCTTCCTCATTCACTCCTAGAAAGGAAAGGAATAGTTCTCACCGTTTTAAAACCATCACTTCAACTTCTACTTCCTAGACAAAGTCCTGCAACTTGATAGGATGTTGAATGAAGCAGTCTTTGAAAATTGACGAGGAGAACAAACAACCAAATTTGGTAGGTGTTCCATTGAATGTCATGTCACCTTTTCGAAAATGGCACCAAGGAGAAGACCTCTAGCCTAACACCATTTCCCGTAGGCTAAAGAGAAAACCAAGGGAGATAATTTGTTATATTATTTTAAGTTGGGCCCAATAATTTTTAATTTAAGGGACAACTTACATAATATTATTATTAGAATTTTAAAAAAAAGTGTTTTCTACACTAATAAATATTTTTAAATACTTCAAATAAAATAAAATGAAATGCATTTATTAATACTTAAAAAAAATTGGTTCCAAGGGCCCGGTTGGGGTCTACAATGGAGGAGGATGCCTAGCTTCTTTTGCATCATTCAGTTTGACATCATTTTGCTATCCAATTTTCAGAATTTACACCTTGTGTTCAAGTTGGCTTCCAAGGATGAAAAACCTTGGTTGATTTGAGGATCTTGGAGGACAAAAACCTTCTAGGATTTTCACTATTGGATTTGTGGAGAAAACCCCACATCCAACATCAGCAATTCCATCCAAGAGTTGCATATGTGCTCATTGGGTCATTTTAAGATTTGAAGGGTTTTAATGCATATTTCAAAGTTTCAAGGGTTGTTCGTCATCTAGGCTTTGCTAGATCTTGGACACCACTATTTGGGAGAGGTCGCCAAAGTTACTTTTTACTGATTTGAGGATTTTGGAACCCCTTTTTGATGATGCACCAGCACATTTTTTTAGGATTTACTGTTTCGGTCACTTTATTGTTGATCAACCTTGTTAAGGAGTTGTGCCATCTTTGTGGGAGGACAATTAGGGCAGCAACTAGCTTTACCCCCATCATTTAAGGATATCATCATATCTTGCATTATTGTGCAGTCCCAATGCAAACACCAGCATTTTGGAAAGTTTTGGAGAGGGTTTGGACTTCCATGTAGCACTAGCCTTAGAGAGTGTAGATCTGCCCTTCTTTTCACTGTCAAATCACATTTCCAGCCTTCATTAGGGCATGCCAGCCTTGGAGGAGATTTTGGGCAAGTTTCATTCATGTTTACTACCATTGGGAGGTGATTTTGAGGCATTTACCGGCATTTACAGTGGTTCATCCTTCAATGACAACCTTGGAAACTTCATTGCCACCATCTTTCACCTTCTTTCATTGTTTGTCATCATCATAGGAGATCACCATATCAGATTTGGGCAAGTTTGGGACCTTGTGAAGCCTTTAATGCATGTTTCCATCCACTCCCAACTGCTGATTTGCCAACATTTACCATTAAAAGCATTAGATTTCCACAGTCCATGATAATTAAATGTCAACTATTTCTGGATTGAAACAGTGTCAAGTTTTTGTATCAACGTTTCGGATCATACTCCATGATCCATCATCAGGATGATAAGCAAGCAAGAGAGAGAGAGAGAGAGAGAGAGAGAGAGAATAGATAGCAGACTTGGAAGTATAAATAGGTGAGGAAATGAGAGGATAGGAGGCAATGATAGGCCAATCAAAAAATAGTAAAGATTGAGAAAAGAAAAGAATCCTATTCCCTAATAAAAAAGAGAAAGACTAATAAACTACATAAGAAATTGAAGAACAAGGTAAAAAATAACTCAATACAGCTAATTAAAAGCCAAACTAATTATAATGCCAAAAAACATTATAAATCTAACTGATTAATCACAAAAATATGTGCATATAATATGAACCTTACCAAAAATTAAAAAACAGACTAATTTAAAAAGCTTTAAAACAATAGAATCCAACTAATTAATTATTAAAAAGTCTTGATTATATATACATACATACATACATACATACATATATATATATATATATACTATGTTACCAGGTTCACCCCTGGGAAGCCCGGGTACGATTCGGATTCAGTCCGGGTCCAGTTCGGGTCAAGTACGCCCTGGGTTTGGTTTTTTGACTGTGGGTTCGACAGGGTTCAAAACCCTCACTGTGGGTTCGATCAGAGTTCGAAACCCTGACTGTGGGTTCGAAAAGTGTGAAAATTTCTCTTTGTGGAAGTCAAACATAAGCCAATTTTGCGATTCTCAGTTCTTGCATACTTGATCTTATGGACTTATTCCTTCCTAGCACATACTGTGAATATTTCTCATTTGGTGCAAAAGACAGATTCCTCATTTTTGAACCATTGATAGCAAAGAGATTCACAATAAGACTTTAGCATTGGAACACTACTCCATACTTCTCTTGTCTAGACTATAACGGATTGAAAATTCTTAATTTGATGCAATGATAGTCCTGAGATGAGAATTTATATAACCATGCCCATTTTGAAACTTCGCATCTAATACTGCATCAACAAGAACTTAAGAATTATGTTCCAAACTTCCAAGGCAAGGACACCCAAAAAATCTCTCGATTCTTCTATGATCTGCAAGAAAAAGGTTTTGGCTCTTTCACAATGTAAATAATTATCTAACACTTTTCTTGTTTGCCTTCCACACAGAAAAATGTTCACACTTTTCAGATTGATCAATGATCAATAATGGCTGATTATAAACACTTGATATTTTTATGTTTGAACTTTAATTTGTAATTTTATATCATGACATTCGAGTATCACTAATATTTTAATATTTGACTATGAAAGTGGTGGTGTATTTTTGCTATGCTGTTTGACTATTAATATGGTGGTGTATTCTAAACTTAATTACTGCTGCAAATATGTATATATTTCTGATTTTTATATGTTTTTGTATTACCGAACCCAAAACGAACTCAACCCCAAAAAAAAAATTCCTGAACCAGCAAACCAAGTTCTCGAACCCGAACCCGAACCCGAACCCAAAACCGAACCGGTAACTTAGCATATATATGTACATATATGTATATATCTACACAGATTAGGAATATATATATTTATATATATAGATATATTAAAGGGCGGTTAAAAACTTGACACGGTTTCAATCCGGAAATAGTTGACATTTATATAATATACTTATATATATAGATATATAAAAGGGCGGTTAAAGATTAGGAATATAATATATTTATATTATATATTGATACAAAAACTTGACACAGTTTCAATCCAGAAATAGTTGACATGTAACATTTATCATCTTATTCATTAGATTTGTAGAACACTAGCTTGAGGAAGAAGATAGGATCATTTGAGTGGCTGTACCAGTCATTTTTCCACTTGCTTTCAGTCACATAGTGGTTGTACAGCCCTGCTTCAGCTAGCCACCATATGTTGCAGCAGTCATGCAAGTATAAGGTTCCATCATTAAGCTTGTGAGTTGATTTGACATTGTAAAAGCTCTACAAATAGCATTTCCAGCTTGTAATCATTTTCAGCAGTTGCTAATACATGAAATCAGCTTTCTGAGGGTTTCCAAAAATAATGTTTGGTGTTGTCATAACTTTTCCAATTCAGATCTAAGTATTTTTTATCAATCTACACCTTATATCAGCAATTATAATTGATGAGATTTGATCCAAAATTGTCATTTGAAGTGTCTATCAGCATTTGAAGGTTTGATATTTAGTTTCCAGTAATTGGCTTCTATTTGGTTTGCAGTTCCAATTTGTGTTTTTTCTCAGAAAAATCAGAAAATTGACAAAAAATCCTAGTTGGAGACATTACATTGGACAAGTCACATAGTTGAACATCCAAGATCAATACGAATATTGATGAGGACCAACAACTTATGGTTAGCATTTCAAATGAGGATTCTTATTATTAATACCCTTTGAATGTACAATGTTCATTTTGTTTCACAATTCACTTCATAATTTTCAATTCTCAAATATTTCAATATTAATACTATTAGGCTCTTACTTCTATAGGCTACAACAATGTTGATTTTTTTATTATAGAATAACTACAAAAGTTTCACAATACATATATATATGCAAGTTCGTCCCCTATAGGTTTCAGATCCAGGTCCAATTCGGCTTTTGTGCCAATCCAGGCAGGGGTTCTGACAGGGTGATAATTTTGTCAATTATTGGTAAAAGAGATGATTGTGAGCTTTACATAACATGCAGAATTCCTTGGAGGCCACAAAGTACAAACTTGTCATTCTATACCTTGCAATAATTTTGAATCTTGTATTGAGTGGGTCACTGAATAAGATGATATAGGCACACTGCATACCTACACGGTAGTGCTACAAGGCCACAGCGGACCCGTAAAATCCATCATGGCCACTATTAATGCTTTCAATGGACTTGCTTGTGTTTATAATATAAGTCTAATTAGCTTGTAAGCTTTCGGCAGTTTGACATAGTATTTTATTATTTTTATTTTAATATTACAATAATATCTTGAAATAGTATTTTGAAGATCTATGTGATGCTGATTGCTTATTTTATATTTTAATGTTGAACAATGAATATCTATCATGACATTCAAGTTTGACAAAACAACATTAAAGTAGTATTTTAAATTTTTATGGTTGTTTTGTTTATTATATGATGTGATGTGGTATTCTGAACTTAATTCCTATTTTTAGGCTGCAAATGTGTACATACTTATGATTTTTATGTGTTTTGTATGGATGAACACGACCCCCAAAAACATTTTGCTGTATCCACATACCTAACCTCAAACCCGAATATATATAATTATAGTTATAGTTGGGGGGGTTGATGGGGACGGGGGCATCCAATTGTACCCTGCCATCACCATCCCTGAAATGGCACGTAACATAGATCATAACCTTAAACAACGTTCAAAGTATGTACTTAGAGTCCCAGTTCCCATGTAATGAGGAAGAAGAGTGTGAAACAAGATAAAGAAATTCATTTCTATATGCAAAGCCAATAATCCTCATCATGGGATAAGTCTTCATATGACAACAAAATAGGTCCAAGAGAAGAAATTACATATCTTTTATATTCCCATTAATTATTTTTACAAATTAATCCTAAATGTCAATTTTAGCACAATCAAATAACCAAACAAAGGTTACTCTACAAAAATCATGAAAATCATTTCTACTGGAATAAACTTGAGCTAGTTCGCTTACGTGATCTTATGTCCTAACTTAGAGATGTTTATGACAATGCTAAATACCTGAGTTGCCTTGTCTTCACAAAGCATGATTATAAACCGCCTAAGACAAATAAGCTTGCTCTCTTCATCAGGATTTGATACTATTGCACAATATGCTTCACTATACTGTTTGAGATCCATTGAAAATTTGAAAACATTGGCCCAAAGTCGGCCTTTGATGTTAGACGCAGTTTCCAGTGAGGTGTCATCATCCAGTTGATCCATTATCCCAAGAGCTTCATCTACTTGCTCCAATGCTGCACGAGCAAATTGACATGCACCAGCACTCAGATTCTGTTGGTCAAAAATCTGCATCACCCATTCAAAATAGTGAAGCTTCCAAGCAGCTGTCGTATTGGGCCCTGTAGAAGAATCACATGTCATGTAAAATAAGATCAGTAAAATTTTTTAACTAAATTAGTACAAGATCAATGATTTAGCCAGTACAATGAGTTCAATGGAATTATACCTGAATGTTGTAAACCTGTTTGAAAGGTCAACTCCTGCAATGCTTGATTGCCCTCTTCTCCAGAGGCAGCCCTTTCCACAAAACATATATAAAATAAAAAATTTAGAAACAACTAGAATTTCATAGAAGTATTTCATTGGTTGAGCTAAACAACGATTGACCTGGTCAAAAACTTAATAGAGAATTTCAGTGTATTTGGTTTACTTCTTTTGCAATAAGAAAAGTATATATACCCAATGAAATTTTATTTACAATTTTTCACAAATTATGCACCAATTTGAAACAGATGAATGAAAGAACAAGATAAAAATGAGAATAACTTCATAACCAGAAGTTGGTTAGTAGAAAACATTAACAATTCTTTAGCAGAATACATTAATTCACCCTAAAACAGATGTCTTTGTTATGTGAAAAACATATAATGTGTGCTACATAAAAACAACAGGTTCTTCTCATTTTTGCCTCTTGTCTACTAGGCCTCACCTAATAGTCAATTGTACCCAAGAAAGGGAGAAAATTACAAAATCTGGACATATCAAAAAATATCTCATCCTTTTAGAGCTGAAATCTAGAATAACGCCTTTCCAACAAATGTAACATGCTTGCTCATAAGTTTTTTTAGTAAGTATGAGTTGAAGAATTTACTAAAAAAATCAGTTTGAAAAAATTATTGCAGAAAATCCCTGACTAGAGGAGAGTTCTAAAGAATCCTAAAGTCGCCCTAGCTAATAGGCTCCTACATGCATAAGAGGTACTAGTCTAAACTTTCATGTGGCTGCCAGGAGAAATCGAAAACTGTTGAGCATGTTGGGTGTGGTCCCCTAGTTAGGTAAGGAGAATGGATGGTTCAACTTGGATACTAAGGTGGATTCTAAATGTGTTATAGATGCAGTTCATAAAATCACTAGAATTCTATCAACATTTCCACATGGTAGATTGGAACATAAAAATAATAAGTGATAATCAATCCTTGACCTCCTTCAACTAAAAGTAATGATCCTATGAATCAGGGAACCCTTTTATGTTGAAGACACAGTTAAAAAACTATTAAGCTAAGTTGCCGAATCGGGTAAAGGTGCGGGTACGGATACGCGGGTACGGTAGGTCGGTAGGGCAAAAACACAAATTCGGGGGTGGATATGTTTGGATACGTCCATACAAAAAAACATATAAAAATCATAGATATATACATATTTATAGCCTAAATACCAAAATAAAAAAATAATCTTAATTATTTCATATACAATTTAATAAATTAATATTATAATAAGAAATAACAATATATATTAGACAATTATATATTAGTACTATACTATTAATGATATCGGAGGACATAAATAACAATATATATTAGACAATTATATATTAATATTATAATATTCATATATAACAATCTGAATTAACAATACTATTAATGATGACATATATAATAATTACACATCACATTTACATTTATTAATTATAAGTTAAATTATAAAATAATAAAACAATTATATATTAATATTATAATATTCATATATAACAATCTGAATTAACAATACTATTAATGATGACATATATAATAATTACACATCACATTTACATTTATTAATTATAAGTTAAATTATAAAATAATAAATATTAAACTATTAAACTATTAATCTATTACAATGAATATTTAATATTTAATTTTTATTAAACATTAATTTAAATTGTATTATATTAATTATATTAATAAATTAAAATAATATATTATAATTTTAACAATATTAAACCTATATACGTTTATTTTAATCATTATATTTTTATTTCAGTTCAAATATAAATGCACATCTAAACTTTAAATCTTCCATCTAAATATTTATTGATTCAACATAATAGTCTAAATATTTTGTATAAGGGTATTTAATTCTATACGATTATAGGGGAAAACCCCCAATTGCGGTTCATGATCCAATTGCTGTTTACTCCTTGTTCACCTGACCGCCCAATAACCGTTTACATTTTAGTCATTACATTGTTTTAATTATGCCAATACAAATTTAAAAATTACACCAATATATGTTCACTACTGAATGTGTAGTTGACCAAAAAAAATAACACATTTAAAAACTATCGAAAACACCTTAAATTTTTGTGGTTTTTTATTGGTTGTCTAAATAAACAAGTACTGGCGAAGTGGTAAAGATGTAGGGGACGAGGGTTTAAAAACACCCTTTTTGAGCACCTTTCACTTTACGGGTTCCACAATGCGTGTTTTAAATACCCAGAAGCCATAATTTTCTTTTTAAGGTCCTAACTCGCTTAAGAAGAAGCCCAAAAAAAAAAAATTGAAATCGGACCTATTTTGCACTCTGCACGAATGCGCGAAGTTAGCCCTGGCGGATACTGGTACGTTTCCCCTAATTCGTGACTTTGAGCGAGGTTTGCTTCCGTTTATTCTCGGCTTGGAAGGAAAAGACGGAAACTTCATCTCAGCTTGAGGTCTTGAAGTGTGTAGACACGGATCAATTTTGTCCAGAAATCTGAGGGAGAAATCAAGAGTACCTTGAGGTCTGCCATATGGACTCCTAATTCAGTAGCTAAGAAAATGAATGGAATCGGGCGTTGTGAATTATAGAAAAACGGCTCGAGGTCTCTTACTTTGTGGATTATTCAACACACGTGGCTTTTGAGTGTTCAAATTTTCATTTATTAAATACAACAGAAATCTAGCACTCGGGAAAGTCTCAAGCCCTACTATATGGCTGAGGCTATATAGCCCCTACGATGCACCCATACCTCTCCATTAACGATCTCACCATGGGTTCAAATCCCGCTTCTACTTATACTCGAATCGCATGGGAATTTGTTTGGAATCACTGGAAACTGATCAAAACGTTTCCACCTCCAAAAATATGAACCCTAACCGATTTCACAGAGATTTCGGGCAGTACCTGATTCCAAGACGTATCATACCCGGAATTGGCAGATAAAATGGACGATTCGGTAACTTAGCTATTAAGTGAAGAAACGGAGAGCTTGTGTACCAATACTTGAGCTTTAGATGGAAACACAAATTAAAATCATTTTATTTACCTCCCTTGTGTCTCTATTAAGACATGAAAATTCTAAGTCTTCAAAGAAGTATGTATGCATTATAGGGTATGTGATGAGCCCTGCTGGCTCAAACCTAAAACCCCTGTCTTTTTATTTATCTTTTTGTGTTTTACGTTTGTTGGAGAAGAGTTTCTAGAGAGAAATAGAAGGGGCGCACAGCATAAATGCTTATAAAATGAAAATCTGAGCTAATTTAAGCGAATTGAAATTACAGAAGGTAATAAATAAGCTCAACAATGGATTAAGAACTCAGTCATACCCGAAAGCTCCCAGATTATTTATTTAAGAAATGAAGTCCCATTTGCTAGCCAAGACGGAGAAATCTGGCAAAATCCAGTGTAGGAAGCTACAGAAAATGAATTCCAGCCCAGAAACTGAGGCAAATGAGAAGTATATGCTAGACGCCAAGAAAGGTGAAGAGAAACCCTCAAATTGGAAGGCGTTTCTCCTAGAAAACCCAAACGCCCTTGCACAGATAGCCACGCACTTCAAGCAAAAAGCCCAAATCTCAACTCTGAAGGTACGGCCATGATGTCAAATGCCTGCCATGATGAAAGAAGGTCGCCATCTCCACAAACCCTCCTGTCTTTGATAAAGAACTCAACAAAACTCTGATAAAGCATAGTAGAACCTCTGTATGAAGCTCTCACAAACTGCACAAATTCGACTGGTCTCTCACAGTCTCAAAAGTGCTCAACACTAAAGAGATTTCGTTCTCCAATGGAAGATTGCTCAAAACCTGATCACAGGTGAAAGCACAGGAAAAATGTCCAAGGCAAAGTTGAAATATTCAAGAAGTGAATTTCTCATTGCCAAAATGCCTTATATGCAAAAAGGCACGACTTCCAAGAAAGATACGCCCTTCTTCATATTTTAAATCTTTTAAAATATATTTAAGTCATTTCAATAGTTTTGACTTAAATACTTGGGCGCCCTTTTATATTTTAAGTGATTAAAATATTAAATCACCTTTATAGAATATTTAAGTGATATAAAATGTATAAAGTCAATTTGACTTTATAATAAGACATTAAGTTAATTAATTAACTCAAATCACTTAAAAATCCATAATTCTCTCAAAACTCCAAATATTCCCGTGCCGTCAGAAGCTGTCAACCCCTGAACTGCTAACGCCTGCTGTGAACCAATCACTGGGCAATGAAAACGAGAACAATCAACTCCTCCAGAAAACACCACTGACCCTCTAACCCAACCTGTTAGCCTACGAGAGTCTAAGTAATAGGCTAACCACCACCAAACATGATCATGCCGAAAAAGGGGACATTACAGGGTATGGGGGGTGCCACTATCTTTTCTAATCGACAAGTGAATGGATATTATCACAAGACTGAGACTTTCCTTCCATTATTTTATCTCTTCACTTATCAACTCACTTTTCTCTGAATTTTTATGATAAGGCAGATAGCAATGACTACAGTGGGTTGGTGAGTGAGTTCAAATCTAAACCAGGCAATTTATTTTCCTCTCCTCATTATTTCATCCTTGTTCTAGGTTGTTTGGCAAGAACTTTGCAGTGTTGACAATGAATGGTCTGCTGTATGATTTTGACTTCACAATTAAAAAAGTGGTTGATCCATAAACTTGATGGATAGTTCATTGAAGGAATCACCAATATGAATTCTATATTCATTACTTTGTTTCTCACTAGTTCTATTCTAAAATAGTGCAACATTGAGGACTGAAATCAACCAAGACAAGAATATTATCATTGTCGAACTCCAAACCCATTATGTCCTAATTGTTGAAACTTGTAGCAACATGGCATAAACAAGTAGTTGAATAGCCACAAACACAAGCAAAAGATAAATCAAGATTTACACTCAAACCCAATGTGTGAAAAGCTCCAGAAAAAAAGCATTCATCAATGAAAATTAGTTCGAATAAGCTTGCTCTCTTCAAGGGACTTCTAAGAACACCTCTCTTCTAGCATTTTCTCACTTGCACCTAATTTAGTGAACTCTAATGACTACATGCAATAACACAGTCCTGAAGAAACATGCCAATGGATGTCTACCTTTAACTGTCAATAAACCTGAAACTAGCAAGACTGAAATGCAACTCTCAACAGAATTCTACATCTAAATAATCCTTCCTTGCCTCCCAAGGAGGAGGCATTCCCCTCCAAAAGGAAAAATTCACCCATACAAACCCAATGGGCATATTATACTATAAGATGAGTACATAAGTCAACTAGGGAGAAAATTAACACCTTCAATGCATTCAGGAAGAACTGTTTTGAGTATAGTTTGCTTACAGAATACTCAGCAAGTTGCCAAGCACTCACAACTTTTTTTCATGGCTGAGATTTTCCGGGTCAACTAGTGACTTGCCAAAATGCAGGGAAAAAACAATTAAACGTGACTAGAGCCTAAAAACACGACTATTTACTGAAAACATGCCTATTTACTGAAAAACATGCCCTAGAATGTTGCAAACTGCGACTGTAGACTTAAGAACACCATTTTTTTGCCGTAAGTATTTTTTTAAGTTGCCAAATTTTCCGAGAGTAAACACAGTTTTTAAATTTGGAGTCTGTCAAGTCCAAGTTTGCAAACTATGGTTTCAAGCTAAGTCACATGGTTCGAATTCGAATTCGAGTTCAGCAACATTGAAATTCGGATGAAGTTTGGCAAAGAAAAAATTTGAAAAGTAAAAAATTCGGATTAAATTCACCTTACATAATTTTGATTTTTTTAAAATACAAGTAATAAACTTAAAATAAGTAGAAAAAAATAATATTAATATGCTAATATGTTTAAATATATTAATAAAGCTAAACACAACGCAAAATAAATAATAAATATGTTTAAAAATATAATTTAAATTTTAAATATTATTAATATATAAATAATAAATAAATTAAATTATATATTAAATAATAAATATATTATAATAAAAGTTTAATTTATTTATTTTAAAATATTAAATTTTAACATTATGAATAAAAAACAAAATTAAATAACAAATGAACATGATTTAAAACATAAAATTTAAATAAATTAAATTATATTTGAAAAAGCAAAAGATTAAATAAAAACAAAACTTAAAAATTAAAAGGCCTTTCATGAAAAAGCCCGAACTGCTCTCCCATGTCTATTGTTTATGAATAGAAATACAGAATGGCTTGATGGAAGATTTTACTGCTCTCCATCGGCTTGCATTCCTGCTGGGTCTGAAATTTTGGGCAATGGAGTGTAGGGAAAATTTCTGGCTCTCCCTCTATGGGCTTGGGCTTGGATGGTTATGGGCGCCCCATGTCTTTTGCGAACGTGGCAGCTTCGGCTCAATTGCAGATTGAAGGGAGGACAAGAGTCTTGTGGCACCCAAACGAATATAGGCAACATGGAATGCAGAGTCAAGCCCACTCAAAGGTGTTTCCACAGTCAACACAACCCTAACACTTTTTTCGTCACTCATTTGACGTCACTGAGAGTCCTGAGTCACTTCCCACATCCCACAACTCAATACAAGCTTTTTAAAAATATATTTTAATAAAAAAACCCTAGCCTTATTTTCGTACGAATTTTGGGGCAAATATTAACGAATTTTTTTTTTTAGAAGTTCGCCGAATTTCGAATTTCAAGGATTAAATGCGGCGAATCCTGTGACTTAAGTTTCAAGTGCTTGAAGGACCTTTCAATTATATCATTTTATCTCATACGGCACATGTTCAACTACAATTGAACTCGTCAACTGCACATAGTCCCATCATGATGAGTCTGACTACAATCAAACCTGTTACTTGCAAACTTTCTTCCATTTCTACTGTCTAGCTTTTTCAGCACAGCATCTCAGTTCTCTTCTCTGCCTATCTATGAGTAAACATAAAAAAATTCAGATCAATGGCTGAATATCTAGTTTGGTCTCTTGTTGGGTGTTTGTCATACTTCTAGGCAGTTTCTTGTTTGAGTTCCTTATTTATAGATGTTACTGAAATTTTAATGTATTCCAACATGCTCCAGAAACATAAAAGATGAGGTAATACAACAGATGACCTCCCTGGAAACAAAGGGCTTTATTATATTAATAAGGAGGGCAATCGCTTGAAAATATCATGGGCATATGCTAAGGAACAACTTAGTAAACAAGTTGTTAAGGGAACAAAGGAGTACCATCAATACAAATAATCAGACATGGGGTGTGTCCATGCAAATAATATCATTGTATTAAACTCTCAAATGTCTATACAGGGACATGAAAATTCCTTTATCTTGAAAAGATGTATTTATTTATTGTGTTGCATGGGTAGCAGTGACAGCACCACTATCTCCTCCTGTCATCACGTGAGAAGGATTTATTGAAAGGTCAAGAAATTTATTTCTTTATCTGTTTCTTTGCATGTGTAATATGTTTTGTCATAGTATTTATACAACGAGGCTATGAGCAACGAGTAATGCACATAGGGAATTTCTCCTGACCAAAATTAGGCAATTGTAATTCTACCCACTTGAGTCTTTCATCCTTTTTCTAGTTTGTTTGCCAAGTTATGTGCAATATTGATCTATGAAGTAATTTGTATCCTCCAAGTGGCAATTTTGCAAACAGTTCTGATTATTTCTATAAATATATTTTTTTAGTATTTTGTACATTATACTACTTTACATTTTACATTTTTAGGTCCATCAGAGGAATTTTCCCTTGAAATTATGGGTTTACAAGCATGCCTTGTAATGTCCCTTTCTAGAACATTTCTTATTTTTTCCCTAAAACAATATTTCTAATTCTAAAATGATAATTGCATTTATATTTATAAATATAACTTAATCAAAATCATGAATTTTATTATAATATTCATATTGTTCACTCTAATATAATTCTGAAAACAATCTTATCTTGATTTTCTGCTATGTTTCTTCTTCCAATTTGCAGCTATTTTTCCTTAAATGTTTGTCATTGATATCTAGACAAGTTATGGGTTTTCATCCAATAACTTGATAGAAGAAATTAAGGGTTTTCATCCTTAAGTCTCTTAATTTTCCTTGGAGAGTTTTTGTCCTCATTGGCTGTAATATTTACTTAGAAAGTCACATAATATTAATTCCCAATTGACTCATCTCCTCTTCTCATTAAATGATCTCCCTTATATATCTTATTGCTTCATGAGACACAACCCTTCATACACCCTTTGACTTTTGATAAACTATAATTTTAAATCAATCATTCTTTAAACCCAATCGCAGACATCTTAGTTTAGGTGCCATTGTTTAATCTCCTTTAATTACCTTCCTTGCAACTAATTATGTATTAGTTAATTACCTTTGTGTCTTGGGCGAATGTCTTATAAGTTTGAACATGCCATGTTTCAGGTTGCTGAGAAAATTTCTCAAAATGTAACTTGAATTATTTTGAAACAAGGCATTACATGCCTTCAGGGCATCATAACTAATTTTGACCTTAGTTTTCCAACACATAACTGAAAGTTGAATTCCAAACTATAGTCTAGGACTTATGCTCCACCAAGACAAATTACAAAAAATAAATATTTCCAACGGCTATTGTGATTTTGCAAATTAGTTTGCCTTATCTAACTGCCCGTTTTAACTTCCAAGGACATAGGTCACCACCAAGTGGGGTGACTCTTTGGTTCTCACCTAAGGTTTTATAGTCATTCCCAAAAGTAAGGGCATTCCAATTGTCATGTCTCTTTTTTAAAGTAATCAAATTAATTTAATATTTTAATATTTGGTTGCCCGAAATAACTTTATTTTATTAATAAAGTACAACTAATACTTGTTGGTGTACGTTTTATCATCCACCGAACACACAGAATAAAATGTCCAAAGACACTCTATCCTCTCTTGAACAAAGTCACCGCGTATGCTAAGATTGCGAGACGATCATATGGCGACTCCAAGGTTTCTTTTGTCAAGTCATGACATGTGGATAAGCTCAATGGGCGTTGTGATTTGCTGGTAATACACAAAGGGACTTACGTTAAAGAATTCCTTACAAGTTCGGGACTTAGACGGATTTATCATTAAAGGCTTCTTTGTTGGGACTTTCAGTTTGGATCTCAAAAAAAGGCAAAAAGATAAGGGTTTAGAGGATCTAACCTACGCCTAGGAATTCAAGAGACAGTAAAGATCAAGTGAAATGAATAACCACGCTTTGTTTCGCCTCCCTGGGACAACTACGCAAAGTGGGTGCAATCTTTAAAGGGTGTGATTATAATTTTCAAGCCTCGAATAAGACCGAAGTTAAGCATCCACAATCACAAGCTCAGGCTAACTTTACGCATCGAATGAAAATCATCCATCCGAAGAAAGTATGAGCAATATTTCACCATTTAATCTATACGATCAATCTTGCATTCACTTAACAAAACATTCAAAGCAAATTCTACTTAATTGTAATCTAATTCTAATCTATGGTAGAAGAAGTTATGCAACCTTGCTCACTACTTGACAATAAAAGTGATTCAAAGCAAATCATGCATAAGAGCTTTTACTATCGGAAATAGTCTTAATGCAACAATTTCATACCTTTGTCTCCTATCAGGGTTTCAAATAAATCAGATGGTCAGCCAACAACAAATAAGTGTTCAGTCTGCTAATCAAATCAATCCTCCGTCAGCCCGTTTTCCCGGACAATCTCTCTGTCAAACACATTTGCAGCTATCATATAAATTTTTCCCCAGATTTCTTTAACTTGCTCCTCAACTCTTAGCCCATTTGCCTTTGCCTTCTCCAGAACCTCTCTCCGTATTGTCACTACCCAAAACCAATGATGAAAATCATAAGCCGAGCCCGCAGCAATCACCTTTCCCTCAACCAATTCTTCCTTTGGAACGCCCTTCAGTACTTTGAGGCATGGAATGAGCCTCTCCTGAATATCTGGAAGGTTGTCCCAAGTTTCCGCCATGTCAACCAATCTGGAAAGGAAAGAAGAAGTCTGTCTGTAGGCAAGCGTCAGTCTCTCCATGAATGAGGCTGCTTTCGCGCCTTTGCTTGCCATCCATTCCTGGGCCTCCTTGGTCGTGACCATACCTTCTTCCACATCCTTGGCCATCTCCTGCGAGGAATTGAGAAGAGGAAGAGCTACTGCATCACCCTGATTAAGTGGTTGGGTCAGATGCCGTATATACTCCTTCAGGCGCTCAACCTCCCTTTTGTACTCTTTCTTCTTCACCACTTCCCTTGCTTTGATAGTTGAGACAGAATTGTCCAGTTCTTCCACTTCTTGGCCTTTTGTTGTTGGGCCAAGGTCTATAGTGGTTATGGCATATTCCTGGGGGGTGATCTCATCTTGTGCTTTGTCCACTGTTGGTATTGCGATATGTATGGAACGGTCGTCAGCTTCGTCCCTCTGAATGGTGGAAAATTTCTTGGCAGGTTTCTTAGTAGCAACTTGTTCCAACCTTGCCAAGAAATCCGCAGTATCATCTTCTTCTTGGACCTCAACTGGTGCCTGGATTTTCATCCTCTCCTTTAGCCAATCCGGAATGGTAGGCTGCTCGATACTATCCTCCTCCTAAACGTTTCCTTCATTTGGAATATCCAAGACTCCTCTGAGGGCGGAAATCATTCCCTCTTCGAAATCATCATTTTGGACTTCCACTTCATTATCCAAACCTAGTACTTTTGTGCCCATAGGAGATGGGAGCTCATCGTCGTCCAACTGGATCAGCTCATGGTTCTCTTCCTGAACTGCAGAAGGTCTCATCATTTCGGCCAAGGATTTGTCTGCGGTGGCTACCAGCTCATCAATGTTCCTAAACGCCACAGAACGAGATGGCTCCATCTTCTATCTTTTCTGGACAGGCTTTTGCTTGCAACTACTTCTTTCCTCTTCTCGCCAATCTCAACTAAATCATCATGATGGGATGCGCCAGGATTGGAGGAGTATGACTCTGTCTCGCTCAGTAAATCATACGTGAGCGTTATTCTTTTTTGCCTCAACTCCTGGACCTGATGATCGACCCACCACTGAGAGTACTTAATCACTGGTCTCATCAATGTAGCCAAGTCTAAATGCTCAGGCTCCGACCACTTCACAGAAGGAAGAGGTCAGCTCTCCTCGAAGCACGGCTGGACATAATTTCCATCATCCTGCAACTGATCGGGCACCTGGCAAAGTTTGGTTGCCCTCATAAAGTCCACTGGCAATCTAGACCATAATCTTCTCCTAACTTCATACTCATCAGCGGCGTTCGCCCAGAAGTCCTCCAATTCCACTCTGTGTTTGTATCTTCTCCCATCCACGGTCCGAATATGATGATGTGGGTCAAAATTGGCCCTGGACTTATAGGCTGTGAATGGGTACCATTAGATTTCTAGCCTGGCGCTCTCGGCTGCTTGTGTTAACGGAGAGGACTCTAACATATTCCCAATAAAGAATGGGAAAGTAACAGTCGCCTTCTTACTTGGCCTCTGGATGTTCTGGTACTCTTCCAGCTGCCTCAGGACTTCAAGCAAAATCATCCGATTTGTTGGATAGATAGGCAGCTTGTAAGGATTTCCAATGAATCCCTGGATCCTGACATATGTAAACTTTGGAAACTGGATAAACCAAGATCCATAACTACTGATCAAACTCTTTGCTTCGTGACTCAACCTTTGGTGCGTTCCTACTTGAAGTGTTCTTGTGATATACATTAGGAAAGCATCGTGCACCTGCCTGAAATGAGATTTCTCCCTTAGCTAAAGTTGCGGGTAGCAATCATAAGGCTTGAGTTCATTTTCTCCATTGCCAACTTTTCCTTTGCAAATTAGTCTTGAGTATTTATATGTTCTGGCCAGCAAATAGACAATGTACGAGCTCATATGAAAAGACTTGGTCTTTTCCAAATTGGTCAATTGCTCGTGAAGATTGTCGCTTATCATTTGGGACCAGTTGAACATCTTCACACCGGAAGTGATTTCATCTATAAAATAATACATCCACATTTCAAAATACACGCCTTGTGGGTTGTCGGCTATCCTGTTCAGCATCAAAATGATATCCCCATAGTCCTCTTTAAAATTTGTCTGTCGTGGCTTCTTAGGCATCTTCTTTTTGGATGGTCTAGGCTTCTCTAGCCATGCCTTATTAACATTTGTGCCGCACAATTCAGACTGGCTATCATACAATCTCTTGGCGTCCTCCTTGGTTTTGTAGACGGTACGAGGATGTGTTGGGATGCCGAACGCCTCCTGTATTGCCACTTTGCTAAGGTGAGCCAGAACCCTTCCGTCAGGTGCAACAATTTTTCTTTCCTGAGCATTGTAATGGATGGCACATTCTACCATCAACTCGGCACAATCTATTGCAGGCAGGAATCCGGCTGCTTGGAAAATTTCATTTCTCACCATCCGTCTGGCAATCGATGTCGGTAATCCAGCACGTCCATATACTCTTTTCTTGAACTCCACGAAGTCTACATGTCCTAGATTAGTATCTGCAACATTTTTCCATTTTGAATTTATCTTTGACTCTCGCTATACCCCCTTACTGGCGAACTTCATCGACACCTTCGATGACTCTCTTGTCATGGTCATTAACCTGCAGTAAAAACACTTACATTAATACGGAGACTTTAAAAAATAATTTATTCTTGTGCCTTGTATTTGAATATTTTACTTTCAGCTCATTAAAATATTAAACTTCTGCGAAAAAGCAAGCTAAAAGTAAATGAATTTGATTGAAATTTAGCCAGAACTTAGCCAAAATGAAAAAGACAGGAGAATTGATGAATTTATCCAATCGAACTCCAAACCTTAGGAAAAATCTTCTGGCTGCAAATCAGATTCAAACTTTGAGAATTTAATCAAAAATCAAATGACAAAGTGCGCCAGCTCAGCAACCTTGCTGAGAAGTTCGACTTTCACCCAAGAAATTCTTCACTTCTCCGAAAAAAAATTACTTCTTCAACAATAAAAATTATTCCTTCCCCTAAGAAAATCGATCTTGCCTACAGAAGAATTGATCGTGTCTCAACTCTCTTATGATTTCGAGAGATTAACTTCTCTTCAGCTGTGTCTGTGAAAAATGAGTTGCTAAAACTCATTATAATGCTGAAGAATTCAATTTGTTTTAGCAACTGCATCTTTTTCTCTCGATTTCGATTTGTTTTCTCTTCTTCAATCAAGCAAGTTTCCATTTTTATTCGAAAAAACTCCATGGCGAGCTTATCCAGGCAAATCTCTTTGATTTTCCAAAATTCAATTTTTGCTGGATGTTTACCTTTAATTTTCAAAATTTTGGAAAAAAACATTCAATGTCCAATTAAATTCGATATTTCCAAGTTTTAATTTATGGTGAATTTAATTTTGTTCATGGATTTTCTCTTTCCCGGCGTAATTTATTTTCTTCCGATAAATCTCTAGCGAATTTTATTTTGTCTGAGGCATTTTATATTTCTAAGTATTGGAAATAAATTATTAAAATGTTAAAATATTTAATTTATTTCCAACCCGTTCATTTTTGGACCCATGGCTATTTTAATTTTTTCCTTTTTTTCCTTGGCTAAATGTTTATTTTCCAAATTTATTTCAATTTTCGTCTAGCCAAGTTGAAATTTTAGCCATCTCACCAATAAATATTACGCCAGGTCCTCATTTTCTTCTGCCACGGCAGACTTTAAATTGTGTCAGGCACATTTTCGCATGCCGAAATCAATTTTTCTCTTGCTTGGACGATTTTCTCTGGGCAAAGTATGTGTTTGGATGACTTCTTTAGGCAAAATTCCATAATACTTAGACAAATTTTCATCTCTTTTAGCTAGGGGAGAACTTTCTTGCCTCTTTGCCATGTACATTTTCCTCTGTGCACTTAGCCAACTTCATCATTTTTTTTCTAGGCACCCATACTTAGGCGAATTTTCAATATTTTCTCCCCTTCTTATGTTAGGCGGACTTCATTAAATTCTTTCCATGGCCTAGGCGGACTTCATCAAATTCTTTCCATATTCCATCCAGGCATGGCGGACTTCATCAAATTCTTTCCATATTCCATCCAGGCATGGCGGACTTTCTCAAATTCTTTCCATCTTCCATCAAGGCATGGCGGACTTTCTATCCTCCTTGACATTTGCCTTTCTTCTCATACTTAGCCAAAATTCGCAATTTCTCCTTCTAAAGCATCAAATACTTAGCCAAAATTCGCATTTCCCCTCTTCTTAGGCCTCCATACTTAGACAAATTTCGAATTTTCCTTCCAAGGCATCAAACACTTAGCCAAAATTTTCAATTTCCCCCCTTCTTATGCTAGGCGGACTTTGGAGAAGGCATGCCATCTTATGGCGGACTTCCAAGAAGTCTTGCCATCTTCCCACTAAGGCAAGGGCGGACTTCACAACCTTTATGCCATGTCCCTCAAATTAAGGGAGGACTTCCAAGAGTCTTTGCTACTCTATGGCAGACTTGCAAGAGTCTTTGCCATTGTCTTCTTGATGGCGAACTTTTCCTTTCCACCTTCCCTTCTTTCTAGGGCAGACTTCCTTGCTCTCATGCCGTGGCAAGGGCGAATTCCTCTAGACTTAGGCAAATTTACCTCATGATTCCACGCCTTTGGGTTGATTTTTTGGTGATTTTTGCATGCTTTTCATCTGATTTTTCCAGATTTTTGCTTGATTTTTTCATGCTTTTCCATGCTTTTCCCAATTTTTGCTTTAGTTTTTGCTTGATTTTTCGATTTTCATTTTGATTTTTCAATGGTTTTTTAATTTTTTGGTTGATTTTTGGTTCTAAGGATAGAAATGTTGACCCGTTGACCAAGGTTCACTTTCTAAAAAAAAGAAATTTCTAAAAATAGAAAAAGCAAAATCCCTAAAAAATAGGGAACCCCACTTGGTCCAAAAATGCCAAAAATGAAAAAGCGAAAAAGCAAAAAAGTAGGAAGTGTCAGAATTGGCCAAAAGCATAGGCGATCCTCATCCCCCAAACCTCTTGAGCCCTTCCATGACGTTTATGCATTGATCCAAGCATGGATTATCAACTTGGCTTAGATGACTCTCAAAAGACTGACTCGAAACTCTCAAAAATTGACCTCATGAAACCATTGCGAGGAGGCAAAACCCTAAAAACTAGCAAACTACTGGGGGTCCCCATTTGCAATGGGGCGATGTGTGAAAAGGTCACAACAATACTTTATTATTAAATTAAATGGTTTTTTAGTATAATATTTTATCTTATTTTTTGTAAGAGTCCTGCTTCTATTTGCAAATGTCCACTGATAGGAAACCCAGATAATAGCAGAAATATGGAGTTGAAAACCACTAACAAACAGATCTCAAGGGAATGTTATGCATGAAAAATTAATTGGAAACACATTATGAAACCGAAATCACTGTCATGTATTTCAGATAATAGTAATCATATGCAATTCAGAGCGTTGGAAATAGATTGATTTATAATCAACTCACAAATGTCTATTCAGAATCAACCTTCGATTACATGGAATGAGGTCTCACGAGAACAATGTTCTGATTCAAACAATATAATTGGCAGATGCTCTGGAACGAGACATGCACCCGGTGACAGAGCCTCACAAGAGGCAATCGCATATGAGATACACATCTCTCTAATCACTTAGTGTTGTGAATGGGACATCACCTCTGATCCGTGAGACCCATGAATGAGTTGCGATTATAGAAGTAGAAGTATTCACATAGCCTTGTAGAGAGGAGGTTTACTGGGGTTGGAACTTCCACTTCTGTCACTGAAAGACCCATATGAATGTCGGCAGACTAAAATTTAGTGATTGTTGTTCAATCGTAGACTCGGAACTTATGAAATGATCGATGCCAAAGTCATAGTCGGAGTCGCCATTGGGTGAAAGGTGAAATCATTGGTTGATCCTAGCGCCTTGGATTGTATCACTAGAGAGCTCTGTGAAATAGCAGGAATGACTAAAGTTGTTCCTAAGCTTAATTACCTCTCAGATGGCGATCTTCTTGCAACTCACACCGAATGGTATCAGATGCGAGTGCCTATATGAATACGATGCCAAGATGATAAGTGTGCCACTTCAGGCCAGCCAGAGCCAAAGGCTCAGCTAGATCGGATAATCATTCGCCCCACCAGTTCAGCACCTATAAGCAGAGGATATTAAATTAAATCGAAATATTACAGAGTATAAAGCAAGTTCACGATTTGCCAAGTCGAGGTGGATGTCTCACCTGGTCATGGGCTCACAGAGGTTTTCGTCCCCATCAAACACCAGAAGCTACACCCTATCCAAATCATTATGCGAACAACGAACAGCAAACAAAGATAAATACCAATCTTAAGATGCCAACCCCAAGTAGTCGGCCAGAGGAATACATAATTCAAATATTAATTTTAGCACCCACCTTAAGGAAGGTCGGCCAAAGATATAAATTTAAATGTTATTTATTTAATAATTCAAATTTATATTTAATATTATTATTTAAATATTATATTTAATCATTATTAAATAGTGTTTAAAAACACTTTTATAATTTCTCTCCAACGATTCAACTTATTTCGGGGATAGTCCTCCCTATTCGGATGTTGCTTGTCCTCAAGCAATTTCATATATGGATCCTTGAATGTCTTTACTCCTGCCCTCATCTTCTTCTTTGCCTTGGTCAAAACATCCTTAGGGCCCGCCTTGGACAATCCTTGAAGGATGACCTCTTTTCCATCAGCTTTGAACATCAACTCCAAAATTTGATAGTTTGTTGTGTACTCCCCAAGCGACTCTAGCCATTGCATCCCCAAGACCACATTTGTCTCACCAATACCATGTATGTACAAATCATCTCACATCTTGTGTCCTATGGTCAACTAAATTTGTTGAATCTGACGATTGCATGGAATAGTGTAACCATCTGCGACAGTCACAATAAATCCTTTGAAATCTTCCACCCTTAGGCCCATCTTAGCCACTAGCCCTTCATCGATGAAATTATGGGTGGCTCCACTATCAATTAATATTGTTACCCTATGTCCATGTAAGTCCCCTCTAATGCAGAGATAATGATACCAAGGTGCTTTACAAAGTGATGCAAGGGTGCCTCCCGAATGTCCTCTTGCCAGTGTCTCGACATGCACCTCCTCATCAATAAGGTCTGCAAATTCACCTTCCCCCTCTTCAGCATCATCATCAAAGGCTACCTCAATATAGTGGATTTGTCCTTTTCCCCTACACCTGTGACCTCGCGCCCAAGGTTCCTTGCAATGGTAGCACAATCTCTTTCTTCGTAGCTCGTTCCTAGACACGTCCATCCCGCAAGATCGTGGTGGTGGGTTCATCGATTAAGGAGTAATCTTGTGGGATGGCTTATTTGGCTGTCTTATTGGTGCATTCTTGATCATAGGCTTACTCTTCATGGTGGAGTCCTCAAGGTTCAAGGCCTTTCGAATAGCTTCTTCCCATGATGTTGGCTCTAGAGCTCTAACCAAACCACGGTAAGATTCTGATAGCCCTTCAATGAAGAGGAACATGAGTCTCTTATCAAAAACATCTAGAACCATAATAGCTATCCTTTGGAATTTTGAAACATAATTATCCATTGTCCCAAGCTGCTTTACCCTTGTCAAATCTTGGAAGTACATCTCCAAATCCTTTATATCAAACCGCTCCATAAGCTTTTGTCTGAAATCAGCATATATACTAACAAGGTCGAACCCTTGCGTCACAATACCATGGTGCCACCATTCGTGAGCCGCACCTTCCAAATGCAAAATGGCAAACTTGACAACTACGTTTTCAGTCATAGGGCTGAGAGAGAAGTATGTATCTATCTTTTGGACCCATGCACGTGCGGTAACCTTTCTTGAGCCATCAAATGTAGGGAGTGAAAACTTGTTGACTTTGTACTGAAGAGCTTTATTGACTCGCTACGAATAATGTCTCCCATCACATCCAAATCCCTTTCTAGCATTGTTGAACTGATCAAAGGGAATCTTTGCTCGAACTTCAGCGTCCAACTTCATGTAATCTTGCACAATACTACTAAAATCAGGATCGTTTTGTCTTTCTCCTTCATGGGGTGCCTCTGTCCTAGGCAGGAAAATAGGTTGGGAGGGTCTAAGAGTGGATCCATTTGATGTTCTACTATGATTCCCTCTTCCAGATCGCTCAAAATTGCCTTCATCAACATTGTTAGGTCATGATTTTCTGCTGATTATAGCAATAGTGAGGGCCTACATCATCTACAATAGTGTTTGCTTCACTTGATCTTGCTTCTGCAGGAAGGATTTAATCTCATCATTTTGCTTTGCCATCTTCTTCTTACCTCTGCCTTCTATTCCACTTTCGTTGCTCTGTGAGGATGCTTCCAACTTCTTCCTCTCTCTTTCTATTGCCCTCAAATCTCCTTGACTCAATTACATATATTTTCAGATTGTCCACAGGCTGGCCAAGATTGTTGCTCTGATACCACTGTAAGAGACCTGCTTCTATTTGCAAATGTTCACTGATAGGAAACCCAGATAATAGCAGAAATATGGAGTTGAAAACCACTAACAAACAGATCTCAGGGAAATGTTATGCATGAAAAATGAATTGGAAACACATATTATGAAACCGAAATCACTGTCATGTATTTCAGATAATAGTAATCATATGCAATTCAGAGTCTTGGATATAGATTGGTTTATATCAACTCACAAATGTGTATTCAGAATCAACCTTCGATTACATAGAATGAGGTCTCATGGGAACAATGTTCTAATTCAAACAATATAATTGGTGGATGCTCTGGAATGAGATGCGCACCCAGTGACAAAGCCTCACAAGAGGCAATCGCATGTGAGATACACGTTTCTCTGATCGTGTAGTTTTGTGAATTGGCCGGCACCTCTAATCCGTGAGACCCGTGCATGAGTTGCAATTACAAAAGGAGAAGTATTCACGTAGCCTTGCACAGAGGTTCACTGGGGTTGTAACTTTTGCTTCCATCACTAATAGACCCATATGAATGTTGGCAGACTACAATTTAGCGATTGTTGTTTAATGGTAGACTCAAAACTTATGAAATGATCGATGCCAAAGTCACAGTCAGGGTCGCCACTGGGTGACCCTGGGTGAAAGGTGAAATCACCGGTTGATCCTAGTGGATTGGAGTGTATCGCTAGAGAGCTCTGTGAAGTCGTAGGATGACTGAAATCGTTCCTGCACTTAATTACCTCCCGAATGGTGATCTCCTTGCAATTCAAACCAAATGATACCAGATGCGAGCGTCTGTATGAATATGATGCCTAGATGATAAGTGTGCCACTTCAAGCAGGCCAGAGCCAAAGGCTCGGCCAGATCAGATAGTCGTTCGCCATAGCAATTCAGCACCTATAAGCGGCAGATGTTTAATTAAATCAGAATATTGCAAAGTATAAAGCGAGTTCACGATTTTCCAGGTCAAGGTGGACGTCTCACCTGGTTGTGGGCTCACAGAGATTTTCGTCCCCGTCAGACACTAGAAGCTACAGTCTATCCAAATTGTGATGCCAACAACGAACAACAGACAAAGATAAATACCAATCTTAAGATGCCAACCCCAAGTAGTCGGCTAGAGGAATACATAATTCAAATATTAATTTTAGCACCCACCTTAAGGAAGGTCAACTAGAGATATAAATTTAAATGTTATTTATTTAATAATTCAACTTTATATTTAATATTATTATTTTATTATTATTTAAATATTATATTTAATCGTTATAAAATAGTGTTTAAAAACAATTTTATAATTTTCCCTCCAAGGATTCAAATTATTTTGGGGACATGACATTTTTATAAAGTGACCTCAGTCGAAACCAAAAAGCAAAAATAATATAAAGTCACTTTATGAGGGCCTAAATGATTATTATTTTAATAAAAGGTGAATTTTAAATATAACTTTCGAGAAGTTCCATTGGAGGATATGAAAAGAGGATGGAACTCTTTTGGACATCTTGGTCATTTTATATTTTCTCATTGTGAGATTTCGACTACGTGTTCAACTCAAAACCCTAGGAAGAAAACCCTAAGGGTAATTTGGCTTCGGAGATGAAGGATTTCTTCTTAGTAAAATCAA
>VDFB02094485.1:0-21865 GCA_007258455.2 Sequoia sempervirens
TATTGGGCCCTAAGGTTTTAGATTATTTGGACCACTCCTTGAATTTTCCCCTCTAGAAGATTAATCTTAACTAGTACGACCCCCTACTTCACCTGGCTACCAAATAACATCTCAAAATGGTTGGTAATATAAGAATTTTCAATTAAAATTTACCAAATTCTTTGGTGTGGGTGGAATCTAAGGATGATAACTATTCAGTTAAGTCTGGATACAACATTTTGTCCACTCTTTGGGTTCCTCAATTCAATTGGATAAAGATCTGGAGGAAAAAACCTTTACCTAAGGTGTAATTCTTTTGGTAGATGGCCTGTCATGAGAGAATTCTCACACTGGATAATCTCCAAAAGAGGAGGAGACACCTTGGCAATAGTTTCTTTCTATGTGAGAAAGAAGAAGAAACAATTTCTCATATTTTATTTCACTGCTCCTACTCTTGGCAGGTTCATCAAAATATTCAGTCCTTGTTTAAGGTTAGTTGGGTTTAGCATAAAGATATAAAAAATATGTTGGAGGGGTGGTCTTCACCAGTGTTTGATCCTTTTCTCACTAAGTTATGTGGTAGGCACTGCTTTTCATGGGTTTGACACTTTTGAAATAGCACAATAATAGGATCTTCTCGGAATTAAAAATTCCCTTGGAGGGTTTTTGTGAATAAGATTATTAACTAGATTATTATTGAGAATCTTAAAATGGCCTCTTGCAAGAAAAAAAAAAACCCTTCTAAATAGAGTTCGCCATTACCTTGTCCCAGAATTTATCTAAGGTCCTTAATTCCCCAAGCTCAAGAATTCCTTTGGATAGGAACAATACTCCTTGGTCCCCCCCCCCTCCACAATCTTAGTTTGCTAAAGCTTAACTTTGATGGCTCAACCAAAGGGAACTCAAGTCAAGAGGGTGGAGATGACATAATCCATGACCATAGATGGAAGATAATTCTTGTTTATGATGTCAATCTAGGTATGCAAACTTTTAATTATGTGGAAGTGGTGGTTGCCTATCATCGAATCCTTATTGCTAAGAATGCTAGAGTGTCCACTTTGAAAATTGAAGGTGATTTGAGAAACACAATCATGTTGCTAAGTGGGAAGGAAACCCCTTGTTGGTATTGAAATGATAGAGAAAATTTGAGATTTCTCTTGAATTAAAATTCAGTCATCCACATTACAATCAAAATCAATTACATTAAATTGCCTTTATAAGGCCATTATTCCCATATGAAACCAATAACGAGAATATAACCTCCAAAACCTAATTTATTTAATAAATTAATATGTTAATTTATTTAATAAATTAATATGTTAATTTATTTATTTAAATATTTTATTTAACTATCTTATGTCATGTACTAAATTCTGACACCCCCATTTAGTACTAACATAGATATAAACTAGAAATGTATGTTGAAGTTTCCTATTGTGCAACCGCTTGAATTGGTTTGCAACAAACTTTAGATCTTCAGCCATAATACAAATGCTTCTACTTCCACCAATACTTTAACTGTCCTCATTGAGGATGGTAAGTTTAAACTAGATTTTGGGAGCAATTTCCAAGTGAGCAGTTCCTCACTAGGACCCAAAGTAATTGAATTGAAAAAGATAGTTCTACCTCCATTGGTTGTTGCACTATCTAAGTAACCACAGATAATAAAGAGAATTTCATTCACTGGATCTCCTTCTCGGACAATATATGTTCCTTCAGTGCTTAGAGAAAGTGTTAGCTATTCACATATAGTATCAATAAGTTGATCATCCATTTCTATTGAAAAAAATGTGGCACTAAATTTTCAGAAATAAAAAGAAAAAACTCAAAGAATTAAATTCTTCTTTTTGTTCCCTAACCCCCTCTTTCATTATATTCACTCCAATACCTGATGACTCCACAAGTGCATGAGCATCAATGAATGTGCATAACAGGTTGCTCAATATACCTTTGGTCTCTCTAGCAACATATACAAATAAGGCAGCAGTGTATTCAAATAAGATAATGCCCGCAACAGCAAGCACGCACTAGGATGCTCAAAACCTTCAGTCGATCTGCTCAGCATATACCACCAATAACAGCATCAACAAAATACTCAATGAATCGTTCATAAATATTCACAGTATTGGAACCATGATCTATGTTGATTTAGCCCGATATCGGCCTAAACATTTCCTAGCACTCAACAATGGGAATCGAAGTTACCAGAAGAACAAATTAAATCCCATGAGAAAATTTTCAATGAAGTAGAAGCAAAAACCCACACCATCGATGTCATAAAGAAACGATCATGAAACTTTAATGATTTTCCATGCAATGTAGCATCAAAAATTCCTTGTTTCGACGCCCAAAAAGGAGGTCCATAGTTTCACCGCAAGACTTCAGGGGCCACATAATATGCACTTCCCATAATATCTCTGAATAGTTCACCTTTCTGCAGTAGCTGGGATATCCTGTTGATTTCCAATATAAACACAATTCTCCAACAGATTGGGGGATAAAAAATAAAAAAATAAATTTTTGGGATGATAACAATGAACATAATGGATTGTCAAACAATGGTAAGAATGAACACAGTGGAGAGAAAGAGAAGAAATGCAGATGAATGATGGAGTCAAAAGGGTTTTGCACATGGTCTACATTGCTCACTTGTTGACGAATGCAAGAATGGTCGAAAATAATAGCAGTTGCACATGGTCTTCACTGTAGTACCATTGTAAACACCGCTTTGGATGAAACCAAACAAATGGAAAGAGATCAAAGAGAGGTCCAGGAAGAAACCTGCTCTGATACCATATTGAAATGAGAGAACAATCGAGATTGATCTCGAATTAAAATTCAGTCATTCATATTACACTCAAAATCAATTACATAAAATTTCCTTTATAAGGATATTATTCTCGTATGAAACTAGTAACGAGAATATAACCTCCAAAACCTAATTTATTTAATAAATTAACAATAAAAAGTGAATTTATTTATTTAACTATTTTATTTAATTATCTTATGTCATTAACTAAATTCTAACAGTTGGACCTTATGAGACCCCATCCTTTTAGCTCATAATGTCATAATGAACTTTGGTAATTACAAATTTCCTCACTTTTTCCAAACTAGAAACAAAGTAGTGGACATTTTGGAAAATCTGGGAGCCTATATGGAGAAGATTACAATTTGGGATGATCTCTTAATGATCCTAGAGTATGTGTGTGAGATCTTAATTAATGATGAGAAAGTACTCTAACTTTGTGTTCGAGATGAACTCCTCGTTAGTTCACTTTGACAATTGGCATAGGTTGTGTATTAAGCAATATTGTCACCCTATCTCACCTTTTCATAAGTTAGCTCTATCTCCATTTGTGCATTGTAACTTGTGCTTCTATAAAATTCTCAAATTTCCTCTGCTTGAAGTGTTTGTTGTGATGGGTAGTGATCTTTTCCTAGAGGAGCCTACCTCTTGTAAGGTTTGGAAGAAGGATAAGGATTTTTAGACTATCCTTCAATAGGGAAAGTTGGCTATTTATATCGAGGGTATGATGGGGCATAACCCTAACATCTTCATGGAATTTCCAACTCTTGGAAGGACAACAATGTGGTTTTTGGGGACTCTACTTTCTCTATTAACATGGAGCTTATCGTCAAAGTCACTACTTTTGAACCTTAAAAGGGACATGTCTCCTTAGGAATCCTAAAGGCCACTATCAAAAGGAGATGGATAGAATTTTTAAGAAAGGTGAGAAGATTAATCGTCTGCAGAAGGGCTTCAAAAAAGATGACCTCCTTGGTTGTAGAGCATAATGACGAAAGTTTTGATCAGATATGTTACTTTGGAAGGTAGGTTTAAGCACTTTCATGCCCACCTTTTTACCATGCTTAATCACTTCTATTATGATGTAAAAATATTTTTTTGTTATGGATAATGCCCTCTCTCAAACAATCTATTAAGTTTGTTCAAGATAAGGGGAAGAATTTAAACCTTCACCAAGGGTTTATTTTCAAATTGTATCATTTCAAGGCAACCCTTTCCCCCTCTTTGGCCTTTACTAGGTGTGGACAAATATTACCCTAATGCTCTCTAACACTTCTAGGGTTTTTCACCTAAAAGGAGAGAGATGGGCCAAAATGGACAATTTCCCCACTCAAAACTAATGCAAGTATGAATGAAATATGTCTAAATATGATGTCTTAATGCAATGAATTGATAAAAGATATTGATTAATGGATAAAAACTAAGGAAATGTAAGGTCTTTGAAAACATAGTGTTGTATGCAAAAACACCTAGAAAGATGAATAGAAATGCAATCAAAGTGGAACAAAAAAGTAAAATAGAAAGAATGCACCTGGAAATATGTTGCAGACTAGAATGGCGACTGGAAATGTTGTTGATCCTAAAAATTTGGCCTACTGGGACACTTACGCCATTTTGGGTGACCTAGTCCCAGATCTGGAAAACTGCACTGGAGCTCGTTTCAGCCAAATGGGTATCCAAATCTACAGAAAACTCTGAAAAACATGTGCAGTGGAACTAAGTCACCACTATTGGTGACTTAACTATCCACTTCTAAATTTTTCAAAATTTGAAAGTGGAAACGGAAGCCCTCGGTTTACACTTTCTATTCCTTTAAGTGTCAGGTTCTAAAACTCTGATTTTTGGCACTTTAAGTGACTTTTTGTTGATATTTTGGCTTAGTCAACAAGGAGATGTCTTCAAAAAAATTGCAACTTATCGTTCAATGATTTTAAAACCCTCAAAGTGCCTAAATCTACAAACACACAATGAAAGAGAGAAATGTTGAATGTTAGGGCATGGGAGTTTTCCTTGGTCAAACCCCTTTTTAGGTAATTAAACAAAAATGAAGAAATAATGTTATGAAGCCTGAAATAATGGAGTTAGAGACTTTCCATAATGATTGATCTTGAATTTTTTCACCAATGGATGAATAATCTTTCCTTGAATTTCTGAAAAATGTTATCTTGATGACTTGAAATGTTAAAACCCTAGTTTGCTTGACTTAAGAACATGATGAATAATGAATTAGTTATGAATTAGGGTTTAGAAGCTTGTTTTTATAGGCAATCCACCTAATTTTCTTTTTAATTTGATCCCCAAGGTTGACATGAAGGAAAAATAAACTTAAAATCCAATTTTTCCCACTCAAATCTTGAAAATAGCCCAAATGGGACTAAGTCGCCAAGCTGGGCAACTTAGTCCCACCTGGATGGGGCTAATTCACCCAGATGGGCGACTTGGTCCCACAAAGGTTATTTTTCTAACTGGATTATCAAGGAGTGGAGAATTTCACTTTTTATGTTCTAATCAGGTCTTTGATCAAATTAAGCCTTGGGATGCACAATATGGGGCCATAGGGGCCTATTAATAATGATGTAAAGGGTAATTAGGGCTAGGGACACAAATTTTAATGTGAAAGTGTGATTAAATGTACACTTTACATCATTAAAATGAGGTCCACATAGCCTGGAAAGGCACAACATCCAATGTGAATGTGTGAAACACATTACAACACTAGATTAGAATTAGGTTTAATTTACAAGCCTTCTACATTAATGTGAGAATGCAATTAAATACATTTTACAATGTTGAATTAAGGGAAAGATAGGTCCATTAGACTTAGACGCTTAATAAGAGTCTAGAAAAGTTTGACATTCATTCACTTGACACTTTACAACACCTTTACAAGACATTGTTAGATTCATTTTATTCAATTTGCAAAGGTCTAAGACCTAGTGTGGATGTGTAAAACACCTCACAACACTAAATCAAGGCCTCATTAAGTCCAATTCATCATCAATTATTCCCAAAGAAAGCAAGGACAAAGGGATACTTTTTTTGATTCCACAGTTATCCCTCACTTTAGTGAGAGGATGAACTTGCTTCAAACTCACACTAAAGTAGACATTCAAGAGGGGTCCAATTGTACCAATGCAGATGGTCTAGGATAATAAAGATCAAAGGAGGTTGCACAAGCCCCTAGGATCCAAGATCCTAAGTCAAACCAACATAAGCATAAAAGGACATGCACAAGGGTGAAGGATTTGCGGCAAAACAAGATACACAATCATGCAATGACAAGAACTAGAAAGAAGAGGAGTGAAAATAAAAAGGTGGATCAAGCTTCGACTGTTTTCCCAACACATTATATATCAAATATAGGTTGTTTGTCCAAAAATGAATACTCACTTTGAGGTGATAGAACTCATGGCTATCTACTGGGTGATAATTCCTAAGAGGTGAGACACATACGGTTGATATGTGTTCACACACACGTGAGTGGCTATGGGGAAATTCATGCCTCAAAATGGGCTTCCCACTCAACCATACCAAATTTATACCTCATGATACCTTTAATAAGGTGCCACACAAAAATGGTCTTTGAGCTTTATGAGGTAAGCAAAACTTCGTATGCTTGACACTCATAGACATTGTAAATGGTGTAAGGAATGTTCAAAGGGATTTTGCTTAATTTGTGCATGGTCTCATCTTAGAGAACATTGTACCTAATATTTCGAAGAGAGGAAAAGTGCAAATGGTATCACCATGTTTCCAAGAGAGGACAAGTGCAATGTCTCATCCTGGGCAACATTGTATCTAATGCTTCTAAGAGAGGAAATCACAAGAAAAAGAAAATCACACAATGAAATGTGAGTGTCAATGTATTCCCCCACTATAAATTGGTTGCTAACACCATTACTATGAGCAATTTCTTTAAAGTAGAAGATATGAGAGATTATTTAGAAAGCCCTATGCCAAGTCATATGTTTCCAATAAGTTGTATGTCATGAAAAAGGGTAGTATGTCAAATGCGAGCCAACTTAAGGCATGTCATCCACATCCCAAGCTTACTCTTATATGTTCATGAAAGGTTAACAACTAGCCAAAAGAGGAAACAACAAGTGACATACAAATACAAGGCTACCTAACCCCTTGCCCCCACTTAGTGCAGGACAAGGGTGAGCTGAAATGATTGATGAAATGCATGGTAGAGTGAAAATCAGTATCAATTAGAGGGATTAGGTGTCCTCACATAAGGAAGAACACCAAACTCCTTAAGATGTTGGATTTTACTACTCAAATTCATACATTCATTAGTATAAGGACCGTGAATTGGGTATGTGCAGGATCATCATAGAAAAAATAGGCCCTTAAGTGGCAAAAATTTTAGAAAAATTAGAGTTAGGAAATTTGACGTAAAAATTTGAGTAAGTTATCTATATTATTTCAAAAATATGTAGGAATAAAATTTGTAGAAAATTGAATGTAGTTTCTAAACTACTAGTTTGTTTTAAAAAAAAAAATCTATTTGGAGAAAATTTGGAAATTTCAATCTTGTTAGTACTTAAATTTGAGGAAAAAATAAAGAAGGTGTTTGTAAATACACCCTAACCACAATAGTATTAATATTTTTTTATAAGATTTTATATATAAGTAGAAGGGACTCATGTCCAATGTGATGCATATTTTTTTGTAATTTTTTTTTTCCAAGTAAATAATTAATTATGAATTTTTTATTACAACTTTTAAAAAATATAAAAACTCGTATGTTTGACCACCTTAACTTGGTCAAAACTTCATGAAATTCAAATTTTGTTTTTTTAGTCCCAGAGTATACAAAGCATAGAATGTGACGCATGTTTTGGATTCAAAAAATGTGATACCATTTTAAATCTATAGATATTTTTCAATCAGCCTATCAATTGGAACTTTAGTCGTAATTCGAATAGAAAATGAATAATAATTACTTATTAAATTCAAAGTAAAGCATAATTTATATTGGTGGAAATCTGAGAATCTCCTTTAAAAACCCTTTTGTTTCATCAATTTTAGGTAAAAAAAAAGTTGTCAGCCACATACCCATCATATTGCCACTTTTTGGCCCATCATGATCCTGCACATACCCAATTTTGTGATATGCCCAAAATGAAGTTTTGTAATAGGATTTCTTTCAAGTTTTTGGAGGAAGGGATATCAAGTGATCTTGGATGAGTCTCAACAAGATACCCTCTTGATCAATGGTAGAAGGAGTTCCTTGATTATGTGACAAAGATAGCTCTTGCTTAGAGGTCATACCTACGCAAGACTCTTTAGATTGTGAGATTTTGTTCCCTCTTTTGCAGGAGGGTGTAAAATCTAACGAACTCAAATCATTAGTGCTTTACGAGATGACATTTATGTTAATCAAAGATTTCTTTGTTTTTTTCATTTAAGGCCAAGGATAACTTTCAAGACCACTAGTGTCTATTAGTTCAGAATGCACTACTATTAAAGTTGGTTTAGAGGGGTGTTTTGTGATAGTGTTGATGTTGAGGGAAGGCTTGATTATTTCTACCAAAGGACAATAGCCAATACCATGAGTTGTTTCTTGTGTGTTAAGCTTGATGGGGACATGGATACCTTGTTCTCTAGCACCACATCATTTTCTACTACATCCAAGTTGTTTCATAAGTTCATAACCTTTTCCATAAAGCTTTTTCATTGCTTTTGAATTGGGTGGTTGTTTGTTGTTATGTTCGTCAAAGGTTGTTGTGTAATTTTTTATGTTTTGGTCTAAAGTGGTTCAGGTGGATGCTTTTGAAGGGTTGTCTAAATTTTTTGTTACATTATCGTTGTGCCATTTCCTTTGTCAGAGTCTTTATGTATGATCTTGTATTCTCCCATGAATGTTGGTTTGAAGTCGAAGGAACCCCAATCATCGTCTAGTTTGTTGTTCTGTTGTATGGGTTCCACTTGTGTAGTTGATGTTGATGTGTTCAAGGTATTTTCTTCTCTTTTCTCAAGTTGTAAGACACTATAAGGCTTGGGATCAGCATCAAGTGTGTATACTTTGTTGTTGTAGATGTATTTCATTTTATGATGAAGAGTAGAAGGCACCCCATTCATTGTTTGAATCCATGGCCTGCCTAAGAGAAGATTACATGAAAGCTCGTGAGGTATAACATGGATTGGTGTATTTAATGTGGCCATTCCAACTATAAGTTCAGTAAACTGATCACCCCAAGCGGTTTATTTTTGACATTGTTAAATCCCTTAAGAGATAAAGAATCAAGTTGAATGTTGGATTTATCAATGCCAAGCCTATCTAGAAGGTGCACACTACACACATTAAGGGTAGATCCGGTATCGAAAAGAGTTCTCTTTATCCCTTTTTGTTTGTATTGAGCAATGATCATGAAAGCATCATTTTTTTTTGCACTTCCAAAGAGGGGAGTTCACTTTGGTGGAAAACAATGTGAGCTTTTATACCTTGAATTATGGTTGCTATGTCATTCGGTTGTGCATTAGAAGGGATAGGAACTTGTTGTAAGGCCATTTGAAGCATAGTGTGATAGGTAGGTGAATTCTGAAGAAGTTCCCAAAGGGAAATCTTTGCGGGAGTGCTCTTAAGTTGTTCAACACGATCATGCTCTATTAATCGAGGAGCACTGGGCATTATAGAATTGGGAAAAGGTAAGGAGGTTGGGGTTGGTTGTTGTGGTTGTGGATTATGTCTAGTGTGATATGTATGAGCAATGGCATGAGAACTCGGCTGTTGTGACACATTATTCTGAGGTGGGTAAAGGATAAGTTTGGGTTTGTTTTGAGTTTGAGGTTTGTGTGAAGGGGGATAAAGGATGAGTTGAGGTTGAATAATATCAATATCCCTTGGCGAATGAGAGCCTAACATGGGCTATTCATCTTCTTCGAAGGGCATAATATCATTATTGTCAATGTTATCCTTGTCTTGCATCATTATATCCTCCCTAGGAGGAGAGTTGTTAGGAGAACTACAAACCACATGTTCTTGATATTCGAGTGTTGGTTCTTGTAAAATGACTTCATCACAAGTAGAGGAATGATCAATTATGGGATTATCAATAGTGGGATGATTAGTAGAAGGGTTTATGTGAGTGTCCTACTTCTTGAAGGTCTCATTCGCTTGTTCCATATTATCTACCCTAGGAGGAGAGCTCGTAATATGTTAACCACATTCCATGGTTATACTTTGTAAACTAGCTTCAGTACAAGTAGGGGAGGCATCAAGAGAGGGACCACTATGATTTTCAAATAGATTGTCCCAAATTGTAGGAGCATTAGGGAAGGGAGGGTCAAGATTCTCATGACTCTTAATAGGTGTATCTTCTAACACCAACCTATCCTCGTGGCATCGAGGAGGGATATTAGGAGAAGGAAAATGTTGATTGTCATGGTTATGAAGACTAGGTAAGGTGATGTTTATAAATTTTTCTATGATCTCATGTTCTTGTTGTCTAATATCTTCCACAGGGGAATGAGGAGAGGGACAAGCAAGACCCTCAATGCTTGTATCTTCTTTCACCAAGATACCTTCATCACTAATAGGAGAGGTATCAAGAGAAGAAAAAGTATGACTGTTATGATTGTCTACACTACCATTCTCACCAATGGGTAATGTAATATTAAGGATTGTGTCAATGGTTTGATGATTAACATGTTTCTTAATGGCCTCATTGTTGTAATCAAAATTGAACTCATAAGAAGGAATGTTGTGTTTATGAAATCCATTTTTAACCAAATCAAAGCCACATCTCTTGAAAGAAAAAATGCAATCATAGAAAAGTAAAGAAAGTGCAATGCAATGACTTAAAATGAAATGTTTAAACGCAATTTTCAGATGTGAAACAAGGTAATTTTATTATTAAACATTATGTATCAACCTGAAAGATGAAATGTTTGAAATGAAAAATTGAATTTTTGTTTTTTTTTTTTTTTTAGACTGTAGGAATCCCGATTAAATTATGATCCACCTATAAGTACAGTCTTTAGTAAGCTTTTTCAAGTGACAGTGCTTGGCAGCTGCTTCCTGCAGTACCCACACGAGGTTTGGGGGGAGACCCCAAGACCTGCAGTGACCTCTTGCCTACAACAAGATGCTTTACCCAGTGAGGCTAATTTTAAAAATTTAGAATATTAAAAAGGGCTTAGCTGAAATAAAGGCTAATTTAAAAAGCTAGATCTAATGAAATGCATGTTACAAAAACTCATCCAATTGATACAGATAGGTAAGGGCAGCAAACAAAAGCTTAAAAACAGGGTTTTTAGTTCTATAAAGGGCAGTTTCAGGGGTGAAAAGGGAATAAGTGGCCCAAGATGGCACGCGAATTAGGACATTGGCAAATTTTGGGAATTTTAGATTTTAGTTAGTTTTGATATTTTTTGTATTTGTATGATGTGAACCTAAGATTTTCCAATGTAGAATTCTTAAATTTTTCAATGAGTTAAGATGCAAAAATGCAAGCTAAATGTACTTTCACTAATGCAAAATTTTAGAAACCCTAGATGTTAATTAACTAATACAAACCCTAATGCAAATTCAATGGAAGATAGATATAGGGTAAGGATGGACTCCTAATCAGAAAAGAAGGTATTCAAAAATTCAGGTTCACCAAAATGTGGACAAATATTTTGGCACCCTAATGCTCTCTAACACTTCTAGGGTTTTTCACCTAAAAGGAGATAGATGGGCCAAAATGGACAATGTCCCCACTCAAAACTAATGCAAGTATGAATGAAATATGCCTAAATATGATTGTCCTAATGTGATGAACTAATAAAAGATATTGATTAATGAATGAAAAGTAAGGAAATATAAGGTGATTGAAAACAATGTTGTATGCAAAAACACCTAGAAAGATGAATAGAAATGCAATCAATGTAGAACATAAAAGTAAAATAGAAAGATTGCACCTGGAAATGTGTTGCAGACTAGAATGGAGACTGGAAATGCTCGCAATCACAGAATTTGGCTCTTTGGGACGCTTAAGCATTCTGACCCTAGTCCCAGTTGGAAAAGAAATTGCATGGCTTGAATTTTAAGCCAAAAGAATTATCCATATCTAGAAAAAATCTAAAAAAAAAATATACTGATGGGACTAATTAAGCCACTTATTTGTTGACAATCCAGTGTAAATTTCCTAAAAGAAATCCCAGAGAAGTGGAAGCAAAGCCCTCAGGTCTACTTTCTATTTCCCTTTTAGTCTCAGTTCTAAAAAAACTCAGTTACAGTGTATTATTAGTGAATTTTGTGAATATTTTCGGCATGGTCATTTTCCTCCGCTGCAGCATCAAATGATTTTCGGAGGAAGCCCTCAAAGTTACCCCTGAACATCTACCAAGCTGCGATGGATATTGAGATATTGAGGAGTTTTGCGCCGATTAAAACCGCCACCCGGACAATGGAACAAGACTCTGGACAATGCAATAGCACGAAGGCTGGTGCTCAGCCGGAATTAGGGCTTTTCGCCAGTGATTGATCTTGATTTTTAGCAGCAATGGATGAAGAATCTGCCCTTAAATGTCTATAAAATGTTATCTTGATGACTTGAAATGTTAAAACCCTAGTTTGCTTGACTTAAGAACATGATGAATGATGGATGAATAATTAATTGGTTATGAATTAGGGTTTAGAAGCTTGCTTTTATAGGAAATCCACCTAATTTTCCTGTTAATTTGATCCCCAAGGCCAACATGAAGGAAAAATAAACTTAAAATCCAATTTTTCCCACTCAAATCCTGAAAATAGCTCAAATGGGACTAAGTTTCCAAGTTTGGAAACTTAGTCCCACCTGGATGGGACTAATTCATCCAAATGGGCGACTTGGTCCCACAAGGGTTATTTTTCTAGTTGGATTTTCAGGGAGTGGATAATTTCAATTTTTATGTTGTTCTAATCAGGTCTTTGATCAAATTAAGCCTTGGGATGCACAATATGGGGCCATAAGGGGCCTATTAATGATTATGTAAAGGGTAATTAGGGCTAGGGAGACAAATTTCAATGTGAAAGTGTGATTAAATACACTTTACATCATTAAAATGAGGTCCACATAGCCTAGAAAGGAACAACATCCAATGTGAATGTGTGAAAAACGTTACAACACTAGATTAGAATTAGGTTTAATTTATAAGCCTTCTAGATTAATGTGAGAATGCAATTAAATACATTTTACAATGTTGAATTAAGGGAAAGATAGGTCCATTATACTTAGATGCTTAATAAGAGTCTAGAAAAGTGTGAAAGTCATTCACAACACTTTACAACACCTTTACAATACATCGTTAGATGCATTTTATTTAGTTTACAAGGGTCCAAGACCTAGTTTGGATGTGTAAAACACCTCACAACACTAAATCAAGGCCCCATTAAGTCTAATTTATCATTAATTATTCCCAGATCAAGTAAGGACAAAGGGATACTTTTTCTATGTCCACACTAGGAAAAGCACCCTCGTGGCTAGGGATTATGTTAAGCCTTTAGAGGGCCTCCCTTCTACATCAAGCCTTGGTTTTTTTTCATCCTCAAATTCCCAAAGTGTCACAAAAATTAAACGCAAATCCCCTATTTTTGAGGTCCCCACCACAATTTTTAAAAAAAATGTGTCATTTTCTAACCCCACTCAAATCTCTATTTCTCATAATTCTAAAGATTATTGGTATCCCTCTCCTAATGGTTCCCCTGTTGGCTCCCCTATTTGGGATGACTTTTCTTAAGCCTCCAAGTCTCTCCTATCGACCAACCCTTCTAGCCCTCTAGATTCCCCTACCCTTTGTGTTAACCTAGACAATGCCCTAGAAGAACCTCCTTTGGATGTTGTTGTATGTGCCAATTGCGCCCCTTTGAAACTAAAAATTAATGATTTGAGTGTGGCTATGAATTTTTAGAACGATATTCTAAAATGGTTGCTAGCCTAATTAATCATGGCTAAAGATAAATTTTAGTATCTGGAAGAGAAGGTGCTTAACCATAAGGATGTTTGGTTGAGTGAAGTTGATGATGAGTGTCGTTGGGCCCTTATGTCTTCTCTTGCTAAGTCTTTTGAAAATTTGGATGAGTAGAAAATTGAAGCTAAAGAGCTCAGGGCTATGGTTTGAACTATGGAGGAGAGGGAAAATTTACATGAAGAGGTGGCTACTATGTGTAGCAACCAGGAAAAAACTATGAGGTGTTTACAAGAAATCGTCGACTACAATAAGGAAATGATGAAAAACACAACAGTCACCATTCATGTGTTCTAGCAGAAGCTACACAATATTCATGGAAAGAGGGTTGGGGAGGAAGGCCAAGATGCTATGTAGTCTAAAAAGAAGGGAAAAATAGTTGATTGTTCAACTATGCCCAATACCCAAGAGGGCTAGTCCATGCAAAAGAAACCACTATATTTTGAAGAAAAACTACATTTTTTGGAAAATGAATGACATGTCATTAATGGCCTCAAGTTGCTAGGCGACTAATAGCTAGTCTGGTTCCTGGCTGGTCTCCTCTTGTGTTTTGTTTCTCTACTTTTGTTGTTCTTTTTTTAGCTTATTTTCTTATTCTTTTCGAGTGTATCATGTGTCGTGAGCTCCTTTGTTTGTACTTCATGATCATTTTGTAAGGCTACAAGCACTACCCAACTTTAATCTAATCAAAACATTAAAAAAATTACAAAATTCATAAAAAATAATGAATATTAACGGTATTAAATTATTCATGATATACTTTTACAAAACTGCAATAAAATAGTCTACTATATTTAAACATAAAGCATTGTAAAAACAATATTAAGAGATAATATTTAAAGATTTTTTAAACCCTTAGTTAATAAAATATTCAAAAATTAGGATAATATAGATATCTAATTAAAATTTATGTCCAAATAATGTTTTCTAATAACTCCAAATAGTTAATTGTTCAAGTAAGAAAAAGTGCAAAAATGTATAACATTTTAAAAATGTAATACTTCATGAATATTTTATTATAAAAATTGAATTACAAAAATTAAATTTTATATTCTTTCTAAAAATATTGATCAACCTCATAAAAATATTTAAAATGAACAACTTCTTCCACAACATAGCTAATTATTTAGTCATTATCTTCTATAAATCTAGATACAATAAATAATGCTTGCATCCAAATAGAAAATGATGGAATTTCTCTCCTCTCAACCATAGGGATTTCTCATTAGCTCACCCCTAAGCTAGAAGGTTCTCAATAAAATCAAGTTTTCAAAAAAATATACACAAACAAATATATATAAAGAATACATTATCAACACAAATTTTCTAAGGATTAAATGACATGTATGAATCTTAAGCAAATCCATGGTAGAGGGGAATTCAAGGGAATACACTCCAATGGGGATAAGAGGTAATGCACTCTAGTGGGAAAAATAACTAATAAAATAATATCTCTATGATAAAACCATTCTTCTCCCATCACCTAAATCACACCAAAAATATCACCATATATCCAAAATATAAGCACATGTTGCACTCATGCAAAGATTTTCTTTGAAAGGAGATACAAAATTATCCCAAAATGGAGGATTCACACCTCACAAAAGTACCACCACATCACCAACATAGAAGCATATATGGAACTCATGCCAAGATTTTCTTTCACATCTAAAAATAAAACTTCTCCAAATGAGGCTTCTTGCACGTCTCTCAAACCCACATATGGGTTACTCTTAATAAAATTTGAAGAGATGCACCAACACAAATCCCATCTCATCACATATGCATAAATATAACATTAAAAATATTTATAAAAAATACACGTACAATCTACATCAATTTTGAAATAAGACTCAATACAAAATGTGGAAAATCTTGCCTCAAATAGATTTCCAAATGTAGAATGATTCCTTGAAAAAAATTATATTCCTATCTTCAACCTTCTCTACTATCAATTCTCAAATTTAAAATATTTTTCAAATTCCTACTCCAAATTCTTCTTTTATCAATCCTAGTTGTTGTTCTCCCCAAAACCAATAATCCAACATTCATTTATCAACCAAAGAAGAATTTATTTATCTCCTAAAAATCTCCCCACACTACTCAAGAAGTTAAAAAAATGAATCTTTATCTTCACAAGAGGAGGTGACTTTTGACCTCACCATGAAATTTTTGCCACTTTCTTCCTAGAAAAAGTAGAGAGGGTTATAACTTTAAAAAAATATATAAAGTTTGTGTTTAAACAAGCATCCGATGCAACAATATACATACTTGGTACTTAATTTCACGCAAAATAATAATGAAAATATATTTACATCACTTTGAACCAAAATTTAAAAGGAAATGCTACTTGAGCACATTATCTAGCATGAAGACCTTTAGTCCCCAATGGACCTAGTCTAAGTGTTATAGGGAATTTAGCCACAAGGATTTTCTTGAGAACCTCCAAATATTTCTATTGTTTTGATATCACTTTTGTATTACAAGTATGTGTAGGATCATGATGGGCCAAAAGTGGCAATATGATGGGTATGTTGACAACTTTTTTGGTTCAAAATTGATCAAACTTAAATGGGTTTCCTCTTTCTTTAAAGGAGTAGGACTCTCAGCTTTTCAAATTAATATAAATTATGCTTTAATTTGAATTTAATAAGTAATTATTATTCATTTTCTATTCAAATTACTTAATTAAAGTCCTAATTGATAGGACTGATTTGAAAAACATCTATAGTTTTCAAACATTATTATATTTTTTGAATCCAAAACATGTGTCAAGCATTCTATGCTTCCACATACTATATATTAAAAAAGAAAAATTGAATTTCATGAAGTTTTGACCAAGTTAAGGTGGTTAGACATACATGTTTTATATTTTTAAAAGTTGTAATAAAAATTCATAATTAATTATTTACTTAAAATTACAAAAATATGTACCACATCAGGGCATGAGTCCCTCTACTTATATATAAAAATATTATAAAAAAATATTATCATTTTATTGTGGTTAGGGTGGCTCTATCGCACACTGCTTATTTTTCCTTGAAATTTAAGTACTAATGCATCGAATTTCAAATTTTCACCAAATAGAATTTTTTTTAAACAAACCTAGTAGTTTAGAAACTACATTCAATTTTCTATAGATTCTCTTACATACTTTTTGAAAATAATATAGATAACTTATTCAAATCTTTTACTAAGTTTCTAATCCCTCGATTTTTTATTTTGCACCAAGGGCATGTTTTTTCCATGATGATCCCGCGACATAGCCATACTTTAAATATGTGTTATTACATATAATTAATATAAATGTTACAAATTAAGCAATATTAATGTAAACCTAAGGAATAAATAAACCCTTACACACAATTCATACAATAATATTCTATAAAATTTCTTCCTAACTCCACCATAAGATAAATAGAATCTATTCATGATAATAAAGTAAGAAGAATATAATTATTTATTAATTATGCATAGGAAATTTATGTTAATCTTATTAGTGTTATGAAAATCAAGTATCTAACCATAATATCAAAACTCACTCTATTAAATAATGTTCTAATAAAATATAATCATATTAATGAGGTAAACAAATAGAAGTCATCAATAAGTTTAAAAAATGAAGTCACTAGAAAAATAAGTGGCCCCACATATTTCCACCCTTGTGATGGTAAATGTGTTCCTTCTTCCATTATCAATAGTACAAACATTATATTTTCATGGTCTTCCTAACAACACATGATAATCATCTATGAGAAACATTTCATGTCAAGCCTCATATCTATATTCTCCAATATGGGAAACAATCAAGCACTTCCCTCTCATAGTCATTTATTGATCCTTTTGTAGCCATGAAATAGGATAAGGGTTAGGTTGTGGTATCACTTTCAGGCCAAACTTCTCTACCATCTCCATGGAAACTATGTTATATGTATCCCCTCCATCTATAATCATATTATAACACTTTTAACAATTTACTTATTCCCAGTGTTAAAGATACTCATCCTCACCCATAAATTTGTATCTTCTTTAGTAGGCTTCAACAAGACCTTATATAACTTTAAGCTATCTCCATCCTAAGGTGTCGTGCTCTTTATCTCACCACTAAACTAATCACTCCCTTATATAATGTGTACTCTCTTCTTAGTTTGTCCTTACTCTTTCTCTAATTCTAGACATTCAAATGCCTTATGGATTTCTTATCCACATCTATAACTAGTACTGCCAAAATTCAATATGCAACCTCCTCTACCTCTACTTTCTCCTTTTTTGGAATTATTTTCTTTAGAAACCAAGATCGTAGAGTAGAAAAACAAGCACAAGATTGCAAATCAAGTCAACTTGATTTATTAGATAGCAAAGGGTCTCCTTATAAAGTAGAAATATCCAACCATGAGGTGTTGAGGTGTTTCAACACCTTAACAGTCTACAAACTAGTTAATGAAAATATTAGGAAAATATCAAGAACATAATAAATGCCTAAGTAGGCTTAGGTCAAGATATGTGTATGCAAGCATTAATTACACTTACACCCCCCTTAAGCATAGCTTAGGTGGGCATGGATAAAATGGGTCCCGGCTACTAGCCTGGTGAGGTACCCATGTACAAGGCAATCTCTCTAAAAAATAGAGTAAGATAGAAAACCCAATGGGAAAAAACTATCCTCCAAAAAAGAGAGAAGTGGAGAAGACTAGAAATCCCCCCCCAAGGATGATGATGATGCCGATATAGACTGCATGCCAAGAAGAGCTCGTAGATGAATGAACTTTCTCTCAATGAAGGGTTTGGTGAAGATGTCAGCAACCTACTCTGAAGACTGGAAAAATACTAAGTCGATGATTTGACCATGAATCAACTCTTGAATGTAATGCATATGAATCTCTATGTGTTTAGTTAGTTGATGTTGAACCGAATTCCCGCATATATGAATAGTGCTTTGATTGTCACAATAGATGACAATAGGCTACTTGAAAGGAGTACCAAACTCAGAAAGAATGCCTTCAAACCATATAGCCTCAATAGCTGAGTTAATAGCCCCCCTGAACTTTGCCTCTATGGATGATATAGCAATAGCATTTTGTTTCTTGCTAGACCAACTGATAGGGCTTGAACCAAGTGAAAATTTGTAACCTGAAGTGGACTTACGATGCTCAGTATCACAAGCCCAATCTGAATCTATATAACCAACCAAGTCAAGTGATGAACCAACTTTGTAGTGAATCCCAAACCCAAGAGTACCATGAAGGTAGTGAAGGATCCTCGTAGCTACTTTCCAATGCAGCTCATGAGGTTTATGCATGAATCTCGAAACCATGCCTACTACATAGGCAATGTCTGGCCTGGTATGAGTCAAGTATATAAGACTACCAACAAGTTGTCGATACAATGTAGCATCAACTAATGGTGTAGTACAGGAAGTCTCGAGCTTGACTCTAGAAAGAAAGGGAGTATGAGATGGTTTGCAAGTAGTCATATGAAACCGTGCAAGTAGATCAAGAGTATACTTGGGTTGTGAAAGAGTAATCCCTGAAGCTGACTGTGAAATCTCAATTCCAAGGAAGTAGTGCAATAAACCCAAATTTGTCATGTCAAATCTATCCTGAAGTGATGTCTTCACTGCTGCAATGGCAGATGAAGTACTCCCAGTAATCAAAAGATCATCAACATATAGAACCAGTATCAAAAGTGATTCATCCTACCATAGTAGATACACATTAGGATCATAATGACATCTAGTAAAACCTGAAGATAGGAGGTAGGATTCCATCTTGGCATACCAAGCTCTAGGAGCTTGTTTAAGGCCATAGAGAGATTTCTTAAGTCTACAAACTAAGGATGAATCCTAAACAAAAGCTGGTGGTTGTTCCATGTAGATTTCCTCCTTAAGGTCTCCATGAAGAAAGGAACTCTTCACATCCATCTGATGTACTTTCCATCCATGTGATGTGGCTATAGCAAGTGTGAGTCTAATGGAAGTCATTTTAGTAACTAGTGCAAAGGTTTCTATATAGTCAATGCCTGCAACTTGTGAAAAACATTTGGCTACCAATCATGCTTTGAACTTATCAACTGACCCATCTGCTGCAAATTTAGTTCAATATATCCACCTACATTGAACTATCTTCCTTCCCTTAGGAAGTGAATTCAAATCCCAAGTGTGATTTCTAATCAAGGAATCATATTCCTCATCCATAGTAATATCCCACTCTGGTATGCTTGATGCCTCTTTGAATGTCTGTGGATTGAAAACTGAAGCAAAAAGGCATGTGGCCCCCCCTAAAAATCTACTTGAATCAGTTTACCATCTGTTGAATCCTGTACCCCTATATATGTCTTATGTATAGTGGAAGATGTGGGTGAGTCTAGTGCAGATATATCAACTTCTAATGCAATCCCTGAACTAGATAAAGATGAACCCTCGTCACTGTGAGAATTGGAAGAAGAAGATACTACACTAGGAATCTATTGAGAATGATTTGAATCATCAGTACTGTAATCAGGATCTGAAGAGTCCACAATATGTTGAGAAGTGTCAAGTATAGTTTCAGAAGATGTTTCTTGAAACTTAACACTTCTCTCAATAAACAACTCATGTGTGGTAGGGTGGAGTAGGCGATAGCCTTTTAAACCATCTATATATCCCACAAAGATGCAAGGTTTGGATTGAGGATCCATAGCCTTGAGTTTCTTTTTTGGAATGCGAGCCATGGCATGGGAGCTAAAAACTCTGAAATGATCAACTGTTGGTTTCCATCCTTTCCAAGCTTCAAAGGGAGTGATACCCTTTAAGGATTTATTTGGAACTCTATTATGTATGTAACATGAACAATTGATTGTGTCTGCCCAATATGATGGTGTGAGGCTCTTAGAGTGAATCATACAATTAGCCATCTCTTTTAAAGATATATTTTTACGTTCTGCAACACCTTTTTTTGTGGGGTATAAGGAATTGTTCACTGTAGATCGATCCCCTCTAATATAAAAAACTGCTCAAAACTATTGTTGAGATATTCTCTCCCATTATTTGTTCGAAGAACGTTGATGACTTTCCTAGATTTTTTTTCGACAAGAGCTTTGAAATCTTGAAAAGACTCAAACACTTCTAATTTTTGTCTAAGAAAGTAGACCCATGTAAAATGTGAGAAATCATCAATGAAGGTGAGAACATATCTAGCCTTTGTAAAATATGGATGGGTAAAAGCCCCTGAAACATCACTATGAACAAGTTCTAAAACTTTTTTTTCCCTCCATGATTTACCTTTGTCAAATTTTGCTTCTAGATGCTTGCCAAGTGCAAAACCCTCACAAATCCCTTTAGAAAATTTAACCTTAGGTAATCCCTTAACCATATTCTGTTGGCATAACTTTGTTCAAGATAGTGGTAGTTAAGATGGCCAAACTGCTCATGCCATAGTTTGCTAACTTCATCTGAATGAGTTAGTAGTGCTTTTGGAGAAATATTTGTAGCAAAATTGGAGAAGGCATATAATCTTGATTGATGATTTTCCTCTCCTATTGCAACCAAATTGTTGTTTTGTAATTCTCTTATCTCAACTGATTCTGGAGAGAACTGTACTCTCATGCCCTTCCCTAAATGAGTTATTTGATACACTAAAAGGAGATTAGTTGAGAGTGAAGGTACACATAGAACATTGGAAAATATTCCTCCTTCAACTTCAACAAACCCTCTCCCTTTTTACCAATGTTGGAGTATCATCACCTAAGGTGATTGTGGACATACTTGATGGTTCTAAGGATGAAAAAACAACCTGTGAAGAACCCATATGGTGTGAAGCATCAGAGTCTAGAATCCATGATGGAGATAAAGATGCTTTAGCAACTAAGGCTTTACCCTTCGATTTCTCTTTGTCCTTAGTATTATCTTGATTTGATGAAGATTCCTTGATAGAATCAGGTAGCCCGATATTATTCTTTTTGAGAATTTATTATAGAACTTCAATTTTCTTCTTCATGCAGTGATGTTCATCATGTGCAAGATTTTTACAAAAGGTGCATGCAACTCTCTTTTTACCTTGAGAGTCCTTTTTGGAGTTGTCAATTTTGCTATCTTTCTTAACTTCCTTGTCCTTTTTAGTGTTCTTCTTCTCCCCTTTTGAAGTTTGATGTGTTCCATTCCCT
>VDFB02094486.1:0-17739 GCA_007258455.2 Sequoia sempervirens
ACAACTACTTGTCGTGTGTCCCTTTATCATGTGAAAGTCACAACGGTGCTTCTCATTATACCATGGTGGTTTAGCTTGAGGCTCTTGAGAATTATCATAGATTGGGATTTTGATGAGATTTTCTTGTACTAGCTATTGCATGACTAATTTGATTGGTTCCCCAAGCGGTGTGTATTTTCATTTAGGGGGATACTTGTTCCTTGGGGGTGGTCCCTCTTGATCATTTAGATTGTTGACGATTTGATTGGTGGGTTATTGTGATGACAGGGTGATTTGTGCATTGTTTTGAGTATTGACTTGTGGTTGTTGGTATGATTGTTGTTGTGTATTTTTCCTTGGAGTGCTGATAATAACTTTGGCATCAACGACATGACCATCGTTAATGAAATTTTTGTTTTTTTTTTTCCCACGTATGAGGTTTTTCATTGTAACTAGTTGATGGTCAATTGTCTTGATATGTAGGTGTGCCCCCTTATGCAATAAGGGCTCTTTCAATGTTGAGCGCCTTAGGTATCAACTAGTCATATGTTGTTATGCATTGCATTTTCAAATGAAAGGAAAAGGTCCTTTCAAGATTGGAGATGATAGTCTTGATTTGTTGTTCTTAAATGGCATAGCCCATTTGCTCTTGTTGGCCTTGAATCACCATCATTGCAAGAAGGATGCAAATTTTTCCCCCTTCGCTTGTTTTAGGGCGAATATTTCTTCTAGACTCACATCCATGCCTATGTTGAATGAGTAATTTTGTATGAATAAGTCCATAATTTCTTGGAACTTTTTTATTCCAAGGGGAAGGCGAGATAACCATTCCATTGCTAGACCAGCCAAACTTCGAGGAAATAGTCACATTAGATAAGAATTGTCGTATGCAACTTCTATACACTGTACATGGAATTACCAGATGTGATCTTCAGGATTGTTAGTTCCATGGTATTTGGAAAATTTAGGTATCTTGAATCCTTGTGGAAATGACACCATCACAATGCTTTTGTTGAATGGATAGGGACACAAATTCCCTTGTGATTTTTTTCCTTTCTTGATTGTAGATCTAGTACTTGTTGTGAGAGAAATTTAATTTGTGTGGACACATCATTTTGTGTATCAGGTGGTGGGATGAATGTGTTTTGGGGTGTTTTGGTTGTTTGAGTGACAGGTGGGGTGATTGGTGTGTTCATTGGAGGCTGCTACAAGTTTTTCTCTGCTAACAATGCTTGTTGGGATGCTTGCAGTTGTTGCTATACCAACAATGCTTGTTGTTGGTCTTGTTGTTGTTGTGCCAACAATTCTTGTTGTTGGGATTGTACCTAAGCCACTTGTTGTTGTGCTTGGTATTGTTGAAAAGCTTGTTGATAGGCCTGTTGTTGTAACAAAGCTTGTGCTTGAACTTGTTGCACTTGGTATTGAGCTTTTTCCTAAGCTTGAGCTTGTTGAGTGGCTTCTGCAACTTGCGAAGCATGTGCGGCTTGTTGTTGTTACAATAAAGTTTGGGATTGTGCTTGGGCAGTTTGTTGTGCTTGATGTGCTTGTTGTGTGACTTGTTGCACCAATGTTTTTTGTGTAGTTTACTGTGTAGATTGTGTATTTTGTTGAGCTTGGAATTGTTGAAGATCCTTTTGATAGGCTTGTTGGTTTCCTTGCAGTGTAATGTTGTATTGATTTTCCATGTTTGGATTTGGTGGTGGCGGTGGAGGATTTGGGATGGTGTGGGATGGTGTGATGAGATTTTGTTGAGGTGGTTGCGGGGGTGGTATTTGGTGCAGTTGATATGCTAGGTCCTTGGGGGACCATGTTTTGAGGTGTTATAGATGGTGTAGTGATTGATTGTGTTTCTTGGATTGATGTCACATGTTGTTGCGATCTCAGTGGCATGCTCAGAGGATTTGGTATGCTAACTTGATTCATGATTGGAGGATTTTTTTGACTTGATTGATTTTGGATCAGTATGTTAGGCAAAGGGGGTTGCCCTAAATCCAATATTTGTGTGGATGTTGATGTTAAAGGGGGGAATGGTATCAAGATAGAGACTTTTGTATGAAGAGAATAAGTTGGTGATGCAGCGAAGGTGGATGAATTGTTAGTGTCATGGAAAATGAGTGGAACAAATGGATGCTTTGGGTCTTGAGGGATGATATTTGGTAGACCAAAGATGGTATTTGCATCTAATTATTGTTTATTTACAAGGGGATGTGTTTGAAGAGCATGGAGCGATGAACTCTCCTTGGTGATTATGGGTTGACTTGGAGCATAAGATGATGTGGGTTGTATGATGGGTTAGATGACATTTTGGAAGGATAGTGTGAATGATACTATTGGCATATTCTTTAGAGGTTTTTCCACAATAGTTCTCACCTTATAATCAAAGGTGAGTTTAGTCCCTTCCTTTGCTAATGCTAACATGTATTGTGTAGGTATTGAGTCTCATCAATGTGTTGACAGTCTTGTGGTTCTCAGGATTTTTGAAAAAATCCATTATCTCATCTTGGGACATTCCTTGATAATTTTTGGTGACATCTTCTACTTAGCAACCTCCCTCTTGAAGATCTTGTGGTAGTTGAGGGGGGTTAAGTTCAGATACGGTTTAGCTCAAGTCGATTGAAGTGGATGTTTCTTTGTTTGGTTCCATGTTCTTCTTGTGTTGAGATCTAGTTTGGACCATAAAATAAGGATCAACTTTCAAGAATATGGGAGGTAAACCTCTAACTCCTTAGGTTGGTCTAATATTTAGGTACAAAACAAGAAAATATAGGGTGTTAAGGATCAAATGGTTGGTAATGAGGCAAATGAGAGATGAGTGATGCAGATGTTTTGAACTTTTAAGACCCTTCGAGTAATACTTTAATTATAGGGAATTAGAAGAAGAATATTAGCGCTAATTAAATAAAAAATATTTAATCAGTTTTCGACGAAAAATTTGTGAAAAGTATCATCGAAGACCTAGGACAATTTTTAATGTCTACATTTTTCCCCTCTTTTAGACAATGCAATTTTGAGTGTTGTTTCAAAGAAAAATTAAAAGACCATGCCCCAGTAGACCAAGAGATGGAGGTAGGATGCCCCCTCGAGAGATTGTGTGTGCATTAAAGGCATGAATGATCTCTCAAAATAAGAAGAATGTAAGAGAAAGATGAAATGCAATGAAAGAGATGAATGGTTAGGAAGGAGTGAAATATGATGGTTGATGGTTGATCAATTGATTGATAGATTGACCAAGTGATGATTGATTGATTGATTGATTGAATGATTGATAGACTAATAAATCGATTGATTGGATTGAAGAAGTGTTAGTAAATAACTAGAAATTAGACAAAGAACAATTAGTAGTGATGAAACTCTTGCTTTCATAAGTGAACTTTATTTTAAAGAGTCATTTTTTATTTTACAAAATGGATGTAGCACACCATGGCACATAAATCCAAGGTGATGATACAGTCCCTTTTGCATAAAAATTGACAATTACAAACAAGGAATACATCGACTCATACTAAGGTTCATGTTGCTCCAGTCTTTTGTCAAGACAAACCATAGACAACAATCAAATAAAAGACAAGTCATGAGACATCCTCAATCCTCTAAATCCTTTGTGGGACATCCTCGAGGAGCTAGTAACTTGACCAAAGAAAATCCAAAAGATAAGACAAAATAAACCAACAAGATCAATAGTCATTCAAATTATTTTGCCAATAAGTGTTTTCCAGTGTGTTAAGGGATGAAGTGAGTGACAAGTTGACTGTTTTGACAAGGCCTGGTTTAAGGAAAAGAAACATGTCATATAAGACATCAAGTATGGTTTTGATCATTCAACTACCTATATAAGGAAAATGACATATTTTGACAATGACAAGGTCTGGTTTCAGGAAGGACACATCATGTATAAAACCATTGGTTTTGATTAATTTGAATGGTTTTACTGATTTGACAAATGACTGATTTGACTTTGGAGACTTGTTGGCTTGCTTGTCTTGTTGATTCAGGATTTATGTTTGAAGTTTACATGATGATGTCACATCTAAGTTAACAGTGTTTGATTTATTTTGACTGACCTGACGGACCCTAAAATACTGACCTATGGGGCCTCGGGGGATCATCAACAAATGGCCTTGCCTACACAGTAATGCATAGAGACCTCGTAGTTTTGAATGACCCTTAAATTTGTGTCAATGACAAAGGACCAAATCATGATTTTATTTGAAAACACCTAAAGGATTGACCTAATGCCTCAAGGGCACATCGACAGATAGCCTTGCCTACGTCCAGTTGCAAAGGCAACGTAGTTTGACAATGAAAAAGACTAACATGGCTGACTCTGACTCTATTTTTGGGATTTTTTTAAAGTTACCTAATTTTTTTGGGGTTTTGTCATGTTCTTGAATTTTTGAAGTTCTATAAGTTTTTTAGATTTTTTGAATGTTTGATTTTTTTTTCTTTTTGAAATCATTTTTTGATTTTTTGGATTTTTGAAGTTTTATTAATTTTTTGGATTTTTGGAATATTTTATTTTTAATTTTTGTGTTTTTTTGGGAATATTTGTTTTTTTTGTCATTTTTTTTGTGAAATGTTCAGATATGGGGAAGTGTGGATTATGTTATGGATGATACACTATAATGACCATGAAAAATGCATATGAATGATGCCTACAATAAATTGAGCCATCATACACAAGAATCCAAGGACAAACATGATCTTGCCCCTAGTCAAGCTGAATACCAATTGACAGGTGATGATGATGATGATGATGATGATGTTTGACATGGGAATGACACATCCCAAAACAATGTGAGGATGATGATAATGTGACTAAAGGATCAAGGTTTGCAGCAAGGTAGGAACAAATCCAAGGAATGTTTTGGATGATGTACAAGGTTTCATAGCAAGATTGTATGGATTAGGTTGGTTGCATTTGGAATGACTTCTTTTTTTTATTGAATGGGATGATGGAAGGATGTTGGATAAGTGGATTAGAATCCTGAAACCAATGACAAGGGAAAGCCAAGTCCAAAAATATGTATGGAAGGATAATGGATGGTTTTGGTAAAAGATAGGAGACATGAGGGGTGATCCCATAATAGTGGTTTACAATTTTTGGCCAAAGCTGGACACTAAAGAAAATTATATTTTTAACTAAATCTTCACATTAGGGCACCTATAGCGGCTAAACTATGAGGAATTTGAAGATGGTGCAAACTAGAGTCTCATCAAATTTTGTCTGTAGATTCTAAAAATATTTTTTTCAAAATTTTTGGAATCAAATTGCACTTCTTTTTCCATCTCCCACGAAAATTAATTTTTTTCAGAAAACAACATTTTAAAAAAGTGACGCACACTGTATAACGCATAACTTTTTTTCCATGAAGGATAAAATTATAATTCTTTCAAAAATTTAGATTTTGTTACTACGATATCTAAGTGCTTCCACTTGGTTAGATAGTTTTTTTATTGTGAATATTTTTTCCTAAATCAAGTTTCAAAGTCAAATGAATTATAATTTAGACACAACGCGACTGTATAACACGTAACTTTTTCTATATATGTCAAAATTTAATTTAATTTCTTTTGTTGGATCAAGGACTTCAATATCCGGTGCACTCATATTTTTCAATTTTTTTTTTTTTTATAATCTTCTAATTTTCCACAAGTGAAGAACAAAGAAATTCATTTTCAATGAAAAAGCCTATGTTTAATAAAGGCTTAAAAACAAATACATAACAAAACCAAAGAGCATATTAAAATTATATTCATTGGATAGCTTGTTATGGGGAATACCATAATCATTGAAATAAATTTTAAATGAATTCATTTGATCCCAAAGCTAAATCAAAAGTGATTTTTGTAGTGACATTTTGATGAGTGTAAAGGGAGACACATTTATAGGTATGGTTTAAGAGCTTAAAGCGAGGTTCTATCCAAAGGCGGTTTGATCTAAGGTGATTTGATCAAACCCTCTTCAATTGGAATCCTTTAAATGGAACTTTTCAAGGCTTAAATCATTATATTTTCTAAAATATGTGATTTCAACTAAAATCCGTTCCCTCTAGAATTGTAAACCACTATTGGCAATGACACCCAAAGTTATGGGTTGGAAGAATTATCATTTGGTCTCCAAGGACAATGTCACATAGGGATAATTTTTTTCTCCGAGATATGGTTTTGGACAATACTATGAAGGCTATGACATGATATTTCATGGATAGTGTATGACCAAATGACAAACATTTCAAGATTTTTCCCAAAGCATGATTTATTTTTGTATCCCAATCCTTATCAAGATCAAAGTAGGTGGGAAAATGGATGGAAAATGATATGGATGGAAATGTCATAAAAAATGTCATGTGAAGGGTATGGTAGATGAGACAACTTCTGCTCAATTGTAATGGTCCACATAGATAATTGATTTTACACATGATGCCTATTTGCCAGGTTTTCATCATGGTACTTATCCAAAGTGCCATAAAAGTGGTTTTCACTATTCGATGAATTTTTTCTCTTTACTATTTTTTTTCCTTTTTTTTTCATTTTTCTCTTTTTTTTGTTATTTTGGAACTTTTTCTCATTTTTTTTTGTATTTTTCAGGACTTTTTCTCATTTTTCTCATTTTTGATATTTCATAATGGCCTTGATGTTTTAGATGATCATTGATTGTTCTAAATCCTTCAATGGTGTTGATGTAGAAACTGGTGCCATGATATGCCAATAATAACCTTCATGAAGCAATTACCTTGTCAAGATCATAGTGCTTGCATATAACTAATTGATGTCATCGTGATCCTTGTTGATACTAGAGTTAGCCTTATTAGAATACACACATCATGATAGAGTGTCAAGGGATTCCTTACGATAAAGAGTTGTTGCCAAGATGCGATAGTTTTGTGACGTAGGATTTTTAGACTTTAGGCGAGAGGTAGGATTATGATGGATGATGGTAGATGTTGTTGGTCTCCTACGATGATTTAATAACTAAGCATTTACAATTGTGATTCAAAGATTGGACATATAACCTGAATATCTATCTCAATCATCATGAAGGTGCATTTAACTTGTCAACCTAGGGACATGAACTTGAAATGGGTCAACACAGTATGTGCACTAGGAACTCAAAGTAGCCATTTTTTAGTCTATAGCTAAGAAAGACACAATGATGAAAGTAAATTGCTTGGAAAGGAATAACATAAATGTTGAACCTCAACCAACAACTATACTAAGATAAAATGCATGACAGGAATGAAAATCTGAGCAAACAAATTGGAAACTACTCTGTCTGCTTTGGCTATAGGTTCAGTCATAGAAAGAAATTATAGTGGCTATAGGAACAGTTAGCTCCATATTCTTAACTAGTTACTAAAAAAAAATTAATAAATAAGCTAAACTAAACTAAAGTATGAATTTCTCACCAAGTGGGCCCCCTTGGATGCGTATCCTCTAAAACTAATGTAAACTCAAATGCTCAAACTTAGAACTTCATTTTATTCATTGGAAAATGTGAATACAAAATAGTAGTAGAGTTGTATTGTAGGAAACTAAGATGCAAGTACACCATCAAATCGCAACCTCTAGAGAGGGGTATTTGATCCTTATTTATGCTAACAACTAAGCAAGGCGGTCAATTCCCACTAACTAAGAGGATGTCATTTAGGGAAAACAAAGAAAAGAATGGAAGGGTGGTTACTCCTGCATGGAATTTGGTCAGACATGCATGTCCAAACATAGATTCAACACTACAGTGACGCCCACATTTGCTCAACATCATTAAATACTAATACAAGGTGGTTACATTCGATTTGCATGGGGAATCTCCTACCGTTGACCTCCATTTGACCTTTGAATGATTCCCTTGTTGAATGTTATGATGCATGACTAGCTAGTGGTTGTCTTTATCAATTTAGTATCCTCAAATGATATTTGCATGGAACTATTAGTACACACAATAATTACATATCTGCAACCACCTTAAAGAACATTCATTAACCGTATGCAAAATTAATAAAGATAGTCCATATAACATGCCAATGTCATTAAAAATTCACAGAAATAGGATTAAACTTAATGTCTATGGTTTGAGGGAATATTATGAAAATATCAACACTTAACATCACTCCATGTCAACTTTCAGCAAATAAACCATAAGTTCTACCCAAAATTGGACCAAAAACTAGAATCATCACTCCCCCCAACCTAAGGTTTTGCTAGTCCTCTAGCAAGGGAAGGGTTGTTCTTCTGCTTGGTTAATGCTCTAAAATTTTCAAGTAATAGTTGTCTAACATTAGTGTTGGTTGTGCGTAAATCAAGGTCCCAATAGAATTCTCCCAGTCTATCAAATTTGCTCCATCTTTGTCTCTTTGCAGCAATGTGAGTATGTGTAGGATATTGGTGCACCAAAAGTGGCAATATTTGAGGGTATGTGGTACATTTTTCCTCAAAATTAATGAAATGAAAAGGGTTTTTAGAGGAGATTCTCAAATTTCCAAAAATATAAATTATGATTTAATTTTGAATTTAATAAATAATTATTATTCATTTTCTATTAGAATTACGACTAAAGTCTGATCGATAGGCTGATTGAAAAACATCTATAACTTTCAAAAGCGTATCATATTTTTGAATCCAAAACATCGTCATTCTATGCTTCACATACTATAGGATTAAAAATGAAAAATAAAATTTCATGAAGTTTGACCAAGTTAGGTGAGTGCGAGATGAGTTTTTAATATTTTCTAAAAGTTGTAATAAAAATTCATAATTAATTATTTACTTGGAAAAAAAATTACAAAAAAATATGCCATCACATCCAGACATGGAGTCCTCTACTTATATATAAAATATTACAAAAAAATATTATCATTTTATTATGGTTATTGGTTGGGGAACAGGACACCTACTTCTTATTTTTTCCTTGAAATTTAAGTACTATTGCATTGAAAATTCAAATTTTCACCAAATAGATTTTATTTATTTTTAAATAAACCTAGTATTTTAGAAACTACATTCAATTTTCTACAAATTCTATTTTTACATATTTTTGAAATAATATAGATAACTTATTCAAATATTTACGTCAAGTTGCCTAACACTGATTTTTCTGAATTTTTTGCCCATGGGCCTATTTTTTGCATGATGATCCCTGCACATACCATGTCATAGTGGTAGAATCTAAAATTTGGCATGGCCCACATTAGGATAGGTGGCTAAAAAGTCAAGGGAATCCAAAATCATCCCTTTGTTCTCCCAATATATATATACCTATCAATTCTTTTCAGTGCTGCAATATAGTTTTGGATGGAATGATGCTCAACCTGTTTTACCTCATTAGTTAGGTTGTTCCATCTTTGTGATAGATATCCTCTAATAGTTTCCTCTTTTGTTGTTGTCTTCACCTTGTATTCATTGTAAACTACTTCTATCCAAGGAATAATCCTACTGTCATAGCTAGGTCTAAAAAGCATCATGTTCCTTTCATTGTAAATGTCCCTTGGGTTTCTTGATCCAACCCTAGTGGCCAAGGGGATGTTGGATTCCATCTTCCTATAAGCATTTTATTGATGTTCCCAACTTATCTCATTTTACACCCAAGACATGAATGCCCTTAATTGGACATCCCCAACATACAACAACAGATTCCAATCATGGTCTTGAGTCACAACATAATTATACAAATAAAACTCACGTAACAAATTCTTCATTTCAGGGGAGGCAATTTGATAAGCATTGAAAAACTCAGTAGGAGTGTCAATAGAAGGATTCAAACCTGAGACAATCTTTGACAACCTAAAAGAGAGATATTTCTCTTTCAGATGTAGATTATAGACCCTTGGAGGGGTCCTGCATTTGAGAATATGTGGTACCAAGGTCACAATGTTATCCACTTTCTCCTTCAGAGCAACAATTTCCTTATTCTTTTCTTCAATTATTTCATCCCTCTTCTAAATTTCTTTCTTCAACCTTTGTTTCTCCTCTTTCCATTCTTCCTCCCTCCTTTGTATTTCTTTCCATAAATTCAAAAAAATTGCATGTATTGTAAAATCGGGAGGGTTATGAATTCTTACCAATATTTTTGATGATGCTTTCTCTCTATATGGTACTAACTACAAGGATTCAGGCTGTTTAGTTGGCTCTGGATACAGGGGTACTATTTCTTCTCCCACTTCTTGCTGTAGGGCCTCTTGTTCTTCTTCTTGTTGCTGCAGGAACTCCTGCTCTTTTTCTTGCTCTTGCTATAGGAACTCCTGAATTTCCTCAAACTCTTCTGCAATGTTAGCAAGATTGGCCAGTGTTATGTTTGTTTCTCTCTCAAATATGTCCTTTTCTTCTTCAACATTCACTTTCCCCATTGGAGCTTATGTGTCCCCTTGTGATGTTTCTCTAAACTCAAGGATTTCTTGTAGAGGCATGCCAAAGGCTGGACCGACTGGTCTTAATTTTCTAGTAGGGCTCTCATATTTTTCTTTGGCTACAGGATGAAAAGTGTCAATGAGCACTCTTCGCTTTTGGAGAGAATTGAGGAGGAACTCTCCTTGTCACAAGATAATTAGTTATGTCAGCATACCAGGGTTTTTGAACACAAATGTAGAATAGATGCTCATTAGGAAAGGAGTCATCTATGGCTTGATTTTCCTTTGATGTGATCAACCTTGAAATAAAATCTGCAACAACATTGGCCTTCCTTGGTTTATCCACAATGGTTATGTCAAACTCCTGCATCAACAATAACCATCTTGTTAATCCACCTGAGATTAGGGGTTTATGCATGAGATATCTAATGGTTGCATGATCGGTGTGCATAAATATTTGATAGCCTGTTATGTAGTGCCTAAATTTGTTCAGGGCATAGATCACTGCCAACATTCCTTTTTATGTCACTGTATAGTTGAATTCAACTCCCTATAAATTTTTGCTGACAAAATAAATGGCTTTTTCAATGGCTCCTTTTTGTCCTAAGACTGATCCTATAGTATAGTTTGATACATTTATATGAATGTGAAAAGGGATCTCCCAATTAGGTCCTTTTAATACAGGAGCATGGGTCAAGGCTACTTTCAAGTCAGAAAATTCCTTGTTACAATCTTTTGTCCATTGAAATTCAACATCTTTGGTTAGGAGAGTATACAATGGTGCTGCCATTTTGCTGAAGTCTTTGATGAAATGCACATAATATCCTACATGTCCCAAGAAACTCTTAACATCCTTTTGTTTTGTAGGTGTAGGTAGATTAGTAATTACCTCAATTTTTGTAGGGTCTACTTGAATTCTTTTGTGAGAGATGTAGTGGCCAAGAACTACACCTTCATGCATCATCGTAAAGAACTTTTCACTGTTTAAAGATAGATTGTGATCTTCACATCTATGGAGGACCTCCTTGAGATTCTCCAATGCTTCATTGAAATCAGCACCATAGGTAGTAAAGTCATCCATATAGATTTTCATGTAGTCAAGGGAAATGTCTGAAAATATGCTAATTACTACCCTTTGAAAATTTGCAGGTGCATTGCATAAGCTAAATGGAAGTACTAAATAGGAATATGTCCCCCATAGATAGGTAAAGGTTATCTTCTCCTAGTCCTCAAGAGTAATTTGGATTTGGTTATAGCCATTGAATCCATCTAGAAAATAAAATTATTGCTTTCTTGCAAGTGATTCCAAGACTTGATCTACAAAAGGCAAGGGAAAATGGTCTTTTTTGGTGGCAGCATTGAGTTCTTTGTAATCAACACAAATTTGCCATTTTCCTCCTTTCTTGGGCACAATCACCAATGCAGACACCCACTGGCTGTCTGAAATGGGGTACACAAATCCTACATCTAGCAACTTCTGCAATTCTCCTTTTACTATCTCTCTCAATGCAGGGTTGATTCTTCTTTGGCTTCCTTACTGCTTGACAATAATCTTTGATTTATATGCTATGAGTGAAAATCTTAGGATCGAGTCCTTTCATATCATGATATTCTCATGCAAATGCATGTTGGTGAGTCCTTAGTAAGTTGTCCAATGTTAGTTGTTGTTCTTCACTCAATTTTCTATTAATATTTAGATATTTTCCTTCTGACCCTGTACTTGTGTAGTTAACTCTATCATAGCTGCTTCATTAATACATGGTACCTTGAGTTCATATGGCAGCATTGTGTGGAACATACGTGTTGCTATAGGAAGTTTGTCTGTAGGAAAAGTGTCTACATGAAGAGTGGTTGTAGGAAGTTTGTCTGCAGGAAAAGTGGTTGTAGGAAGAGTAGGCAGAAGTGTCTTCACGGGGTTAGTAGAAGTAGATGCATGAGAGGACGATGCTTCCTCTACTTCACAATGGTTTTGAATTATGTTAGACAACACTTCATCTTCATCTTGAGGTTTCAGGAGAGGGATTCTTCCTAACATCATAAGTTGTGCCACAGAGTTAACTTCCTTGGCTTCTTCACCAACATGTGGCCATACAAAATTATCCTCATCATGGGATGGCTAAGCAGGAGGATAAAGAACAAGATTTTTGGCATTACTACCATAAAAAATGGTCATGTCACCTAACCCACATCCAATATGGGCATTTGTTGTTGCTAACCATGGCATTCCAAGAATAATGGGATATTTTCCTAGTGTAGCTTTAGGAGAAAGAATCATAAAGTCTGTTGGGTACTCCCAAGATTCTAGAATCGCCACAAAGTCCTCCACTATACCATCAGACTTAATATTAGAACTATTAGCAAGCTACAAGACAGTAGGAGTAGATCTCATTATTACAACATTTAGTTTTTGCAGGATGTCCTTAGTCATTACATTTATTGCTGCTCCTAAATCAATCAAAGCATTCTTTATTTGAATCCCATTTATAGAAACTGCTACCACAAGACTGCCTGGGTCATTATACTTGGGGATAGTCACTTTCCCAAGCATGATGTCAGCCAACTATCCCACCACATGAACTATAGTTGGGTCTTTCTTTTTCCTACCTGGCTTCTTAAGGCATGCTTCCTTGATTGCTTTTCCATATATGGGAACATCTTTTATGGCTTGAAATAGGGGTATCTAGACACATATATGCTTTAGCTGATCTAAAATGTAAAATCTTGTATCCTCTTTGTCTTCCTTTGGTTTGACAACTTCTAGTATCTAAGGGAATGGTGGTTCTTTTGCAGTTTTCCTGACTAGAACTGGTTCAGGATTTTTAGGTGCACTTGGCTAAATGGGATCATCTAGAGGTTCCTCTTCCTCTTCCATAGGAAGCTCAGTGATAATGGGTGTGGAAGGAGTTGGTAAGGTAGTTCCTAAATGAAAATGGATGTCACTCACACTCACAATACATGCAAAAAAATCATTTTTATTGGAAGAGTATATTGGCTACTATTGTGGTCTGTTATTTGGGTTAGGTGTGGGATGAGCTGGTAACTAAGTAGGTTTAGATGCATTTGAGCTTGAATTAGTAGGGGAAGGCATTATAGTAGGTTTCTAGGGTTGAGAAGGTGACTGCATTTAATTGGTTGTCTATTTTGGCCATTGCTATCCTCTCCTCCATTGAGATGTTTGCTGCCAAGGTCCTTGAAATTGTTGCCAATTCCCCTGAGGTTGCTGCCACTAGGGTGAAGAATTTTGATGATTGGTCCAAGGATTTGGAGGGTTACCCCAAGGCTGTGGTGGATATCCTCCATAGTTGGATGGATATGGGGGCTGCATTAGTTACTAGATGAATAAGAATTAAAATATGGCCCAACAAAAGATAGTGGATCTGGTGGCATACCTTGTCTTGGAGCCCATGGCCTCCTTTGTGCAACAAAGTAGACTTTATCTTCTTCAATCTGAATTGGTTTGAACTCAGGTGGAATCATATTTTTATTAATATTAGCTACCATCTTGCATCTATAGTCCCTCTTTTTAAATCTATAATGAGGACAATATTCTGTCAACATAGCCTTTGCCTCCTCATGTTTCTTCTTGGCTTGAAGTGTATCTAGCTGAGTAGCTAGATTGTTTATGATATCTTGCTTGAAATCTACCAACAAATGAGTAATCTCCATTCTTGAAACTCCACTGGTGGATGACTTACCCATAGAGGATTGGTAAGCTCCCCCTTTCTTTGAAGCTACCCTAGAATGGTTCTAACATATTTTCTTGATATCTTTCCAAGGAACTTGGGTGAAATCTCCTCCTGCCATCAGATCCAAGGCATCAATGCAACTCTCATTGATTCCTCTTAAGAACAACAACTTTTGTGATTCTTCATTAAGGGTATGGTGTGGAGATTTTTTTAGGTAGAACAAAAACCTTGAAATGTAATCCTCCAAGCTCTCATCTTTCTTCTCCTGCATCCTAAAGATGTCATCTCCTCTCATATCACTGCCCCTACAATATTCCTTGTACTTCTCAAGGAACTTTGTCTTCATGTCCTCCCGAGTTTCTACAATATTTTTTCCTAAGCTCATGAACCATCTTAGTGCAACCTCTCTTAGAGTAGTAGGAAATAGCTTAAGCCTATGAGCATCAGTGGTATAGTCATAACTCCTGCAGAGTATATCAAACTCAAACAAGAAAGTATCAGGGTCTTCTATAACAAGTCCATAAAACTTAGGAAGTGCTAAAGAAGGGATATTTTTTATGTTGTCAACTTCATTCTGATGAGCAATGGGGAAAGGAAAAGCTGGTTGGTTAGGTCTATTTTGCATCACCCATGTTTGCTTGGAGGATTTCCAAAGCAAAGGGGTTCTCAATCAGATTTTGGTATTTAGTGGAAGCTTCAGAACTAGTTAGATCAGGAAATGCATCAGCAAAGGGAAATGGTTCTTCTTCTTCTTTGTTTCTAGGAAGATTTAGGAGCTCTTCTAGTTGGAATGGATCAAGAATATTAGGAAGAAATCTCCCATAAGCATCTCTTCTCCTCCCTCTATGCATGCGGTCTCAACTCAGCATTAGCCAACTCACACAAAGAATTAGAAAAAAAAATAGTGGATCATTACTTGCCTATATGAGGGGTATTCTAAGAACAAGCTTCATAAATACTAGAGCAAGAAAAACAATCAATGACTCCAAAGAACTTCCCAGTTTGACACCATACTCAATAATGGTGCCAAAACTTTTTTCTTCCTACAATGATTTAATAACTAAGCCTCTATAGCCATGATTCATAGATTGGACATCTAACTTGAATAGCTATCTCAATCATCATGAAGTTGCATTTAACTTTTCAACCTAGGGATGTGAACTTGAAATGGGTTAGCACAGTATGTGCACTAGGAAATCAAAGTAGCCATTTTCATTCTACAACTAAGAAAGACACAATGTTGAAAGTAAATTGCTTGAAAAGGAATAACATAAATTTTGAAAATTAACCAATAACTATACTAAGATGAAATGTGTGACAAGAATGAAAATCTAAGCAAACAAACATGAAACTACTCTATCTGCTTTGGTTGTAGGAACAGTCAGGGCCAAATTCTTAACTAGTTACTAAACAAAAATTAATAACTAAGGGAAACTAAACTAAAGTATGGATTTCTCACCAAGTGGGCCCCCTTGTATGAGTATCCTCTAAAACTAATGTAAACTCAGATGCTAAAATTTAGAACTTCATTTTATTCATTGGAAAATGCGAATACAAAATAGTAGCAGAGTTGTATTGCTAGAAACTAAGAATGCAAGTACATCATCAAATCATGCAACCTCTAGAGGAGGGGCATCTGATCCTTATTTATACTACCAACTAAGCAAGGTGGTCAACTCCCACTAACTGAGAGGATGCCATTTAGGGAAAATAGAAAAAAGAATGGAAGGGTGGTTACACCTGCATGTAATTTGGTAAGACATGCATGTCCAAATGTAGATTCAACATTGCAGTAACACCCGCATTTTCTCAAAATCATTAAATACCAATACAAGGCGGTTACATTCGATTTGCATGGGGAATCTCCTACTATCAACCTCCATTTTTCCTTTGAACGATTCCCCTATTGAACGTTATGATGCATGACCAGCTGGCGGTTGTCTTTCTCAATTTAGTATCCTCAAATGATATCTGCATGGCAATGTTAGTACGCACAATAATTGCATATCTATAACCACCTTAAAGAACATTCATTAACCACATGAAAAATTAATATAGATAGTCCATACAACATGCCAATGTCATTAAAAATTCGCAGAAATAGGATTAAGCCCAATGTCTATGGTTTGAGGGAATATTATGAAAATATCAACATTTAACATCAAAGTTCATGACAACTTTCAACAAATAAACCATAGGTTCTACCCAAAATTGGACCAAAAACTAGACACATCATATGTGAGAAGATTGTTTGGACATTTGGATGAATCATTTTTTATTTTCCAAACTGGGGGTGTTGGATGGCGGAGTTTGGAATTTCGATTGGGATAGCATTTGGAACCAACACTTTAATATTCCTTTCTTGATGAACATTTTGAAGGAAGTGGATATTTATTATATGTGGGAGTCCTCTTTTCTTGTGGCTCCACATTTTGATTGACTTTTACTTTTGAACTATTTTCTTTTCTTGATCTATTTTTCTTTGGGATCCATTTTAATTTCATTTGTCCACTCAAATTTTTGTTTGATTCAATGGCCTTTGACATTTGATTTTGAAATTTGGATTTGTAATAATTTTCTTTTTGTTGGTTCCAAATGGAAGCTTTAAGATATTGTAAATGATGGTTTATGGTATGGATGGAAGGAGTCTTGGTAGAAACCTTATGACAAGAACTCATGGCCTCCATTTTGATGTTTGTATTTGATAAAGTTTCCTGCAATATCGAGGAGATGCCACTAACATCATTAGATTTTCTGATTGAAGAATAGCCAAGACCTTGATGTCCAAAATTTTCCTGAAACTATATTGGTTCTAGAATTCCTTGCTCGTGTCAGCCTAGTCATTTTCATTGATATTGCATGCTCTGACAAATTTTGTTTGTGATGGGGTATTTTTTGTTTTGAAAACAAGATGCTAACCCATCATTGTGTATGTTGACACTGTTACTTGGTATTTTCTCATCTACAAGAAGGCTTTCTCTAACAAAGATAAATGATCCTAGTTGATAAGATCTCATATCTTCATTGACATGTTTGATATATTTGGTATGATTTTGTGACATATTAGATTTAGATGATTCTACTGGTGCTTCTAAGTCGATGTCTAAACCGTCTTTATAGTCATTGTCAGAGATTCCAATGAATTCAGCTATAGCTCGATTATTTGCAAATATGTCTAGATTAGGAGACTCTTGTTCTATAGGAAGATCATCTTTGTGTCATGTGGGAGAAATTATCTCTTCTGCAATGGTGGAGGTGGTTGAAATGTGGATGTCATTAAAAGGATTAAGATTTTGATCTACAATTGGACTATTATGGATAACTTGATCTTAATTTGTTTTGAGGTTTATTTCATCATGCTTTGGATCATGCTCTTGAAATTGTAATGATTTAGGCAATGAAATGATATGATTTTCTTTAATGGACTCAATATTTGGACATGCAAATGATGGATTTTCAATGGAAAGATCCCTTTTGGGATTGGTAGGCAATGACAGACATGATTGTGATGAATGGCTAGATGGTGTATGAGTAGCAATTTGATTGGATTTTCTAACTTTCTTTTCATTTCAGATTTGAACAAGTTTCCTTGCTAGTCGTCCTTGGAGAGCATTAATTGTCATGGTCTTATTGGGTAGAATAGTAGATTGGGATGTAGTGGATTGGAATGGACTAGTGGATGACGAGTTAAGATATGGTGTAGGGGCTTGGAATAAATTAGTGGAAGGTTGACT